>OMKL01097990.1:13629-23821 GCA_900302295.1 Parasudis fraserbrunneri | reverse complement strand
AATTGTACTTTTACAACAACGCGGAGGTTCCGCTGCATTTGGACCGAGCAGATATGTTGGTGCTGTAGAACACTAGTCCCATGACAGCCCATGAGTCAGTTTGTTCTGGAAATCGTCACGCATCTTTATAATTTATAGACCTCGTTTTGTTTAGTTTTTTCTCCCCCCCTGCACCAATGTTCCAAGTTCTGGATCTAGATATTTGCTCAGGTGTTCTGTATTGGAAAGGTTCTAAAGCTATGGGTTCTATACTGGTGGAAGCTATGAGCTTTCTACACAGCTGCACAAAAAATAAAATGCTTTTTCCACTATGTTTGGACCCTATGTGGAGCAATATTATGCAAAAATAAGTAAATAACAACATCCAAATGGTTATTACAGACCATGACGTCAACTCAAGATCATTGTTATCGAATAGTTCCATACTACTGATGGTATTCTGTTGCAGTGACTGTATATATGAAGGCTTTCATTCCAAAAAAAAAAACAAAAAAAAAACTAAACTACACCGTATATAACACAGGGACAGGGCATAAATTAAAAAATTAAAAAATAAATAAAAATATCAAGATAATCAAACCACTTTTTTTATTGATATATATCATAATATCTGTGTTGGAAATGGGATTTCAGTATGGGAAATATTTATCCAATTGATTTCATCGTATTGGACAGCATGGTAATCGGATGTGTGGTGTCAAACTAAAACTATAATGTTAATTTTACATTCTCAAATATGTAAGAAATAGTTTTCTGCGAAATTTGAAGCAATATTTGCTTCTTGTTGTTGATTTAGAAAAGTACCATGATTTACAATATTAGGGGAAAAACACGATGCAATCACACTGATAGATGATAAACGATTATTATCAATATATCGCCCTGCCCTAAAGTATTACCATTTCATCCATTTTCAAAAACATAATGATTCTAATCTCAACCAGTGTTAATATTTTGTAAGCAAACATTTCAACGTAGAGTAGGTGGTATTGTGAATAGAATTTCATTAAATGCTTTACTTTCATGTCAGAAAAAAATCTTTAGTGGAAATGCACCCCATTTTTTCAAATGGTGGATATCTTATTTTGGAATGAAATACTTCCTATACTTTGCCCTTGACATGTCCTCCATTACAATATGACTGTTAATTAAAGATGCATTTTGCCCATTTTTAACCTGACTCCTGTCGTTCTGTGGTGAGGAGGACATGTGATAATTAGACATAAAACTTACCATGTTCTGTGTCTCAGCCGCATCGGCTCCCCAGAGAAACTATTTCCCAACTACTTCAACATCTTCAACTTTCCTTGAGTTGGGCCTACCACAGTTGAAAATATTTGAGGAAATAGTGTCTAGAGGTATGCTCTCTGCCAGAATACACTGGTAAGTTTTATGTCAGATTATCAGATGTTATCCTCACAACAGAATGATAGGATTCAGGTTAAAAATCGGCAAAATGCCCCTTTAAATGACTATACCAGTCTAATTTTGACTTCTTGCCATTACTGGAGATTGCCGGTCTTTAACTAATGTTGTGTTCATAGGTGGATACAGTGTGTGTTTTAGCTGATCTCAGCTTACTTTACTAAAGGCCATTCACACTGCCATTGATTTTGAAACCGGGTGGAAAATACTCCCTGAGACCTGAAAGTTGCTTGGCATAGGTAATTCACCCTTGTGAATCACCCTTTTACTTTCGCTAACACTCTACCACATAAGGCCCTGCATGTTGAACTTCTGCATTCAGGTAGTGCGCTTGTTATTAACTTCCGCGTGCTCCTGATTGATTTTTTTAATGGCCTGTAGTAGAGTAATACAGTAATGTTAGCAGAAGTAAAAGGCACCGTGGTTTTAATTACCTATGTCTCGTGACTTTCACTTTTCATGGAGTTTTCAGGATGTTTCCTTTTTCAATATCAATGGCAGAGTGAAAGCTAGGCTGAAATCTACCAAAACATACACTTTATACACACCTATGCACATAAAATGTGTTAAAGACAGGTCTCTGGTAATGGCAAGAGTTCAAAATTACACTGGTATGGTCCTTTAAGTTTATTTGTGATCGACCAACATATCTACTCAATGATGTATTGTTATGTGTTAATTAATTAATTAATTAATTAATTATGCAAATAACCCCTGAAAGCAATAATTTTACAAGTTGAATAAATGCACTAAGGGGTTTTTATACAAAAAGGCAAACAGCACCAAATCATCCATTTCACATGTACAGTATGTACCATATCACTCACAGAAATTGCTTTCTCCTCAGTGTCTTTGCTTCATTTTGAAATATTTAACATTGTATTTAAATATGATCAAATTATTATTTGTTTTATGCAAATCGTATCTTGTGTCCTGTCCAGAGATCCTGTCTCTTGTCTTAACGGTGTTGATCCTAATCACTCCCGTGTTCTCACATTGCTCTCTTGAAGTGAACGTGGCGCATTACGGCCATGTCTTCACGCAGACATTTTACCCGACGGTTTTGGAGGCGGGTAACTCTCCTCGTGTAGCCTACGTGTCATTTTGCACCGATTTGTTGTTTGAAATGTGTATTATTAACAAAAGGGCAGCTCTCACCACACATTGTTTTTGTGCACACAAGCATAAAAAAAAAAAAAGTGAATTTGCAATTAAAACATTTTGATGCCTCTTCGTCATTGTAACTGGATAGTGTCTTGTGTATATTCTTACCTCTGGTGTATATGGGGCCATATTGATGTGTGCTGCTCAGGATGTCAATAAGGTCAGATTACATGCCCCGCCAACAGTATATAGACTACAGTATACACTCTGTCATTGAACACCCCTGATAGAGTTACATAAAAGCTCACTCAGCAGAATGTGGCTCATCAAAGAGTGACCCTTTAACAGTATAGTGAAAACATTGTGAAACATTATGTCGGAGCCATAACAGATATGGCATGATGCTGGGTGAGGATCGTTATTTTTATTTCTGCTTCCAATATGAAAACAACCAGATTGATAAGATTCCGACGGAGTCGAACTTTCTGCGCATCGTCGTAGTGCTTCCCGGAGGTGATTAAAAAGACATTCGGATGTTGAAAATCGGCAACATTCCCTTTTAAGGGTGTTTTCACCGTGTATTTCAGCTGTTCATGGGAACTTTATGTGCAACACCAAATGAGCATGAAGAAATGAAATGAGGAAATTCAAAAAAACTAACTTCGAGAGGCCAGTTGACAATAGACTGCTTTGTTCTGCTGGAAAAATAATTGTTGTTTTCATTATTATTATTTCTTTATTTTCCAAGCTATGTCTTCATCGAGGCTTCTTAGCTAAAGGGGTCAGGGTGCATTGGCAATGATGCTAATTAGGCTTTTCACAGCTACTGAAGGCATTCACCTAAAGTTGTTTTGCTGAAAATCTCAATGTATGTATCTATTGTTTATAAAATGAACCTTATGAACCCACCTTATATAAATCATTATCGCTGAGGGGAAAAGAAAAGGCCCATACCGGTATGGTAATGAACAAGCTTAAAGGACCATAAAAGTGTCATTTTGACTTCTCACCATCAGAGATTGTCCCTGTCTTCTAACACATTTTGTCTGCATAGGTGTGCACCATAAAGTGTATGTTTTCGTAGATCTCAGCATTGATGTTGAAAACTGAAAAATGTATTCCTTGGGGTTGAAAACTGAGATATTACAGAGCCAAAGATCATTTATGTGAGGGGGGAATTCCCCAAAATGCCTGAATGAAAAATGGCTGCCAAACAAAGTGGGATTCAGTTCCAACTTTTGCGAAGGTATTTACATTCCCTTGATCCCTTGTTTTTCCTCCCTTCCACGAAGGGCATAAAATGCAAGCTTCCAGCATGAAGTATATCCCACAATCCAATGTTCCACATGGTCACGGAATCGATGCTGAATCAAACAACAATATGATGGCTAACAATCATGCATATTAATGAGTTGCCTTTTGGCAACTTCCAGTTTTGACACTTTATTTATTTAAAGTTAATTCCTTGTCTGATTATATGCTGCACTATTTAAAGGCGATCAGGTTGTAAAAACAAACAAATAAAAAAACAACGAAATATTGCTAATATTTTATAACATCTAAGGGCCATTCGATTTCAGCTGGTGGTGTTCCCTTGCTCCTTTAGGGCTCACTAAAGGGAAGAAAACGAGGGGAGAGAACATGCTAATTTGGAACAGAATGCAGCCATGGTCATTTTTAGCTAGAACCATGGCCATTTTGCCCACCATATTGGATTTTTGACTCTAAAGTGACAGTGAGATGTCCAATAAACTGAAAAATGTATTCCTTGTGGTTGAAAACATAGTTCTAGAGCCCTAGATCATCTTTCTGTGTGGCAGAGTTATGGCGGTTTTTTGTTGTTGTTTGTTTGTTTTTTTAAAGACCTTGAAAATTACATTTGACCTTGAAAATGACCTTGAAACAGAAGAATAACTTCAGAAATGGATTTGTCGCACATAGAAAGGTGTTATTTTACAAGGATCTAGTGCTAACAGTCTGAGATATGACATTCTCGCTTTCCAGCGGTGGCTATATTGGAATTTCTGCATACCGGGCACCAGACGGCTAAACCAACTTGGTGGTTTTTGAAAACCTTATGCTCATACCTAACACCATGCCAAACTGCAGAAAACTTGTCACAAAGTGCACATTTTGATGTATTCCCTCTTAGCTATGTTACGTAGAAACAATTTTTTCAATGCATAGGTTTAGAAAATAGGCGAAGCTAAAGCACGGGCCAGTTTTGTCAACAAAGAAAAGCTGTTGCAAGCGAGCTGGTCAGCTTAACAAAAAAGTTTTTATCACAACATGCAAACAAAAGTTTTAACCATCTACAACAGAATACAAGAGTCTTCATGTGTTTCCTATGCTGATTCTTGTCTCCAATGCAATGTCTTGGAACAGTTTTGTTTCTTGAAGAGGCCAGTGGATTACTATGAACTGGGGCTATCTAGCTAGCTAGTTCTAGGTCTAGGTCTGTTGTATTCTGTTGTGGTCTGTTTTTTGCCTTGATGAAAATCATCGTATTTTCAATGCCCTCAAGATTTAAAAATTCACACACAAATGTAATTTCTAAAAACTTTCCTAAATGCCGCAATCCTTTTGTAAACCTATTTCCCGTGTGATTTCCAGACAAATTAGCCTACTTTGTACCATGCATGAAAAATGAGACCCATTTATCAAATGTAATCCCTTACTATAAATGAGGCCTCAAGCCTCACTTCATTTGTGGTGTTTGCACGGGAAATTGCAAGTTGGGTGATGTTTAGTAGGTGTAAAATCTTGGCCAGTTAAATCATTGCATAAAATACATGTTACATCAACAGCATCAACAATGGATTAATAGCAAGTTGTAATTTTCAGATTACAGTGATGAAGATGAGTAATGCGCCCCGTGATTAAAATCGATTTAGGTCATTGTCTAGTGTTGAAAAACAGACCATGAATAGCCTATAATCACATTCAGACTCATCAGATACAATAAAGGGCTTATCTATTGTATCTAATGATTTTGATATGAGCTTGTTTTCCAGATCAAAATGGAAAATGAAAGGGGCTGACCTCTCTTGGCTGCTTTCAAAGAGAACCAGGCTTGTTTTCTGTTTGTCTTCTCTTTGGTCTCCTTAAAAAAGAATGTCAATCAATTTCAGAATTAATTGAACTGTAGGTTATTACAGTGGTTGGAACAATACATACAATATTTGTGAGCATGTACAACTCTCTCCCGAAGCCAGCATCTGGGGATAAGGCTTGTATCTGTACATATCATCAAAATGGAAAGTCTGGAGCTACTCCTTAGATGATGGATTTGGAAAGATAATAAAGGCTACATTTTCTGCTTGCAAACTCTACCACGGAGTTCAATTTCGGTATTGAAACTCAAACTTTCTGTGGGTCCACAAAAATCAGTCTCCTATTATTTTTGGTTTGTTTAATGCAAGGCATTGCAATTGAAGAGGATTTTTATTCACCGCGTCGAGGCAGTGGATTGGAGTCATATTCCCATTAGCACCAACCGAAGATGGAGACGAATAATAACTTTAAAACCAGGTATTGACTTTTACTGGTATTTCATCATTATCTGATAATTGTATTATTTATCTGCAACATGCAACGTATGGATAACTTCCCAAGAAGATGAGGGTTCTTTGGTGAGTGGCCCAAAGTGCACGAGTCCAATGTAATTTAGGTGGTAGTACTACTACCGCAGTAGTAGACATGGGAACGTGGGTGGTATGACACACATTATTCATTTAAAGAGGGTGCACAACTCAAACTTCTTCCCATAGTTTCTTACCGGATGCCCGGTCTAGATAGATTCTTGAACAGTCAAAGGAATTGCCAGCAGTCACGGCAATGTCCTTTCCGTAGTTTTATTTCACAGCACGGGCAACAAACAATCAAACGTATGCATAAGGCTGTGTACTGAAACGCGTACGTTTGATTATTTGCTGCCCGTGCTGTGAAATAAAAGTGCCAAAAGGACATTTCCATGAAACACATTATTGCCAAGAAAACATGACATACATAGTTGAGCAAAGCCCCCTAATCCCAACCCTTAACCTTAGCTGTAACAACTTCAGGTGAGCCATAGCCTTTACATGGGGTCAGGGAGGGTGATTTACACTATATCCTTTGAAGAGAAATACCACACTGTCTCTTCTCTATGTGAGCGGAGCAGACCGCTACTCTGGAGGCTTTCGTCTGCTCTTCTTCCTTGTCACATGCTGCTTACCATACTGTATTCACGGGAACAAAACGCACTGAAAGAAAAGAAAACAGAAGAAAAGGTTATGACTTCAAAGAGATGAAGTGCTGTATGTGGTGCAGCCACACAGCCTTGAGCTTTTTAGACGCCATTACTCATCCACTCTGTACATCTAGCAGCAGAAAAAAGGGTAAAAACCTCTTTCTATGAATCTATAGGTTCAAAGAAAACACTCAGCACATTACATAAAGTCAATAGTCCTGCTGTCACTGCCATTTGTGATCAGGTAAGTGCTCTTATTCTCCACCATATTCGCTCAACTGACTATATTACTCCAAAGACACTGATGTTAAGTGGGCTATTGGCATCGCTGACTCAAGCTCAACCTGTTCATCAATGGCAGCGTAAAAGCAGTGCACTTTCCCTTTTAGGCCGATGTAAGATGTTTTTTTGTTATTTTTTTTTTTTTTTTTAATTTGTTTTGTTGCATTGCAAGGACAAAAGGGGAGTCTGTTTTTGGAGTAAAGTCAATGCTGGAAGCTCAATAGCTGTGTATGGATTACAGACAACAGATAGTACATGGAGAGAATATTGGTCTGCTTTACACTGTACTTTTAAAGTGAGATGGTTCATCGGAGGTTCTTCGTGGAATAAATGGCACTTAACATACAGTAACCGTGACTATTTGTGAAACCACTCAAAGCTCTTAATGGTTTATTGTTATTACTGTATGAAACATAAACAAAAAAGATGAGAGGTTGAGAACCATTTGGTATTTATTTTCTCAGTGGTAAAATAAAAGGTGGATAAACAATGAACTCCAGTCACTGGTCACAGTAACGCCAACAACCAATAATATATATTGGGGGAAAAAAATGCGATATTTACAAAATAGTTTTATGAATACCCTGTTTTGTAACTTGCATCGCTTTGGTACACCTTACCATTGAGGGTCACAAGCTATGACATCCTTGGAGAGCGCTTGATGATGCGACGTTCACTTAACTTTTGAATTGAATTGATTGAATTGAAATACTTTATTATCCCGGGGGGAAATTCGGTGCATTCGGTGCATAACCTGAAGGCTGTTTTCCACCGGTGTCATTTATATCTGGCCCTCCAGATCGTTCAAGGAGGGTTGACAACAATCAATTGACCTCCCTCAGAGCGAGTGACGGTGCAGAGCCACCAGACGTGATGAGTTGGGATGGCAGCGCACTGGTCCAGATGGCCTGCTTTCACTCACAACACAAATACTGGCACGCTGCCTGCCAGGCTGGGTATTACAGAAAAAATCCTGTGTCTGAAATCTTATCTCACTTTAGGACAGCATTTAGGACTTTTGCTGTGACAGAACAAAGGGTCCTAAGTGGATTGTACAGTAACGTGTTTGTCACTGTTTGAACGGCTTATCGATCAAGATCACCCGCAAGATGCGGTTATAATTTGTTTTGTACGGGATTTCTCTGTATTCGGGCTGTTTGAAAATGTGAAATGAAGTTTTGATGTATCTGGAAACGATGCATATTTCATGCCGTTCCATATTTCATAAGAAACACGGGCACTACAGCCTGGCTGAAACCCGGAGGTACAGGTACTGTGGAGCTGGAGTGAGCCAACTAACACAAGAACACGAGAGGGACACGGAGAGCCCGGTGGCTGTTGAGGAAGACCTACTGCTTCAGAACACCTAATGATGTGTCATTTCAATCAATTAGAAACGCGGTGCCCCTCGTCAAAAGGAGAAACACTCTGGCTTTATCGGTGATTGTAGGTCATAAAACACAAGTGGAAAGTGGGCAAAGAGCTGACATGGTTCAGACCTTTTCACACGCTCAGACACACACACGCACACACACACACACATATACAGCCACGTTTTACTATCCTTGTGGGGACTGTCCACTGGCTTACATTCACTCCCTTACTCCTTAACCGCTTGACATGCCAAACCCTAACCCTTTCCCTGATCTTAAACTAACCCTAATTCTGACCTTTACTGAACCTAACCCCTAATCCTAAAATAGCCCCTTGTCCTTGTGGGGTCCAACCGATGTCCTCAGAAAGAGCGAAATATGAGGAAATATCCTCATCTTGGTCCCCACAAGAACAGGAAAATGGGAGCACACACACACACATACACACGCTGATGTCTCAGGGCCTTCCCATGAACATGCACAGTTAAGTGAAGAGTTGGCACCTCTCTGTCCTTTCCACTCCATAAAAAAAAACTGACCACTTGACTTCTGGCCTCAGCCTCTCTGTCTCTCTCTCTCTCTCTCTCTCTCGCTCTCTCTCTTGTTGTCTCTCTCTCACTCACTCTCCTCTCCGTCACTGCGAGGGACACGGGGTCAGTGGAGACACGTCCCAGTGATTGATGCCCTGTCCAGACCTCAATCTTTATGCCATTATGGGCCAATTGCGGCGGGTAATTTGCAGCGCCGTCTGAGGGCAAGTGACCGAGCCGGCCGAAGGCCGTCAGAGAGTTACAAAGCACACGGCTGTCTCTCCTACACACACACACACACACACACACATACACACCACAGGCGCACATACACATCACAGGCACCCACCCATCCACACACACATACACACACACACACACTCATAGGCAGCAAAGCCCCTGCATATGTTGCAACACACCCAGACAACAGACACTGAATTACTTATACATGTATGAACACACAGATCACACACACGCACACACACACACACACACACACACACACATCAAACCCATCCACCAACCCCCCGCAACCCTGCGAAGAATGTCCACCCTGTAAACCCCTATCCTCTAGCCCATCCCACAATGCACTGCTCCGTCATAAGTGACCTTCTGTCCAAAACAAAGAGAGGCCTTCTTCTCGCCAGCCGCTGAAGTACAAAGACACGAAGGATGAAAGGGGAGGCAGTAATGCTAATGACGCCATCTGATTGGTCAGATTAGATGCGACTGATAGTCAGGGGGAAGCCATGGGGATCTGTGGGAGGACCGTCCTGTCTTTGATTGTCTCCATGTTGGCACCATCTGGGGTTGAAGTGGGCATTTTCTCTTCTTGTCAAAAGGCCATTTCTCATCGCAGGAAAAACAAAGCTTTGTGTCAGAGGCTGATAAAGGCAATAGTGTGTTCTTTGGTCTTGTGATTTATTTATTTATTTTTCATTTTGTAGTTTGGTTAGACCTACTGGGTTTGGTGGCCCACAGAGATTGACGATCAGAGGAGATAATGTCATCAGAAATTCCTATTCAGGAACCAAATAATTTGATGTTCTACAGTATTATACTGTAAATCCAGTAGTTCATTGTGTCTGTGTCTGTGTGTGTGTGTTTGTTAACATCTCAGGTGACTATAATCGTCGGAAATATCTCCCTTTCTTATATTCTAGTGGAAATATGATACATTTTTAAATGGTTTTGTCCTCATGATCAACTACCTTCACCCACCATATCTACTGAATATCATGATGATT
>OMKL01097821.1:0-11793 GCA_900302295.1 Parasudis fraserbrunneri | reverse complement strand
GCTGCATTTCTTTAAGAAACCATAGACTACACTGTATACTATCAATGTATACTATGCTGTTTGGTTATGTAGTTTTTCTTTCACAGTATTCTTTGCAGTTTCTCATATATATATATATATATATATATATATATATATATATATATATATATTACATTACAGCTTGTGTTGCATGTGATTATTAACCAGCTGATGTTATGTGGAACAAAACTGGACTATTCTGTTTGATCAATCAAACCAATCACATGATTGTTCAACCTGTAATTTTTTGTTTTTAAATCAATCAAATCTACTGGAAATACCAAGTATGAATTCCAGCGCAGCAGCCTTACCTCAAGGAAGTAGAATCTATCTGGTCCTCCACTGGAGAAGTCCTGGACAGACTGGTTGAGGTCCTCTCCATACTCCACCTGACAGCGGCCCAGCACCTCAGACATGTTGACAGTCACCTCCTCATCGCTCCAGTACAGCTGGTTGATGTCCGTGTGATAACCGGCTTTCATACCTTTGTGAGTGTTCTCAGGCCTGGAGGAGAGAGACAATAACTAGTGAGTTTAACACAGAACCTGACCAATCATTTTAGTTGCTGACAATTTGTATGCAAGTAAATGTAAGTATCAAAATTAAAATGAAAGATTTTATGATGCATCAAATCTTTGCCTAAATAACTGAAGTCACACCCCTGCTGAATTGAGGACATGTGTAACTGAACCAAGGCTGTACCTGTAGAACTTGTAGAGACGCAGTTTGACCTCTGACGAATCGGCTTTCCCATTGCTGCGCCTGTGACAGAAGATCTCCTTGATGCGTCCAACACGGAAGGGCTCTGGGGCGTCCAGGTTTGAGCCCTTGATGTAATCCGAGGACTTCCTGTAGTACTCTGGATACAACTCCTCGTCCACATCCTCTTTCCTGTGGGATCGCTTCACAGGACTAGCTGCTTTTACACTTTAAAAAAAAAAAACACCAGCAGAACTCAGTTAGACCAATAGCACGCCTCTATGTATACTGGGAGACAGACATGCAGAAAACAGTTACACCAAAAACACACCTCGATTTCAGAAATAAGATCACAATCAAATGTAAAAAAAAAAAGATCATAATAAAGAATCCAATCCATGTCTGGACACTCCATTCACCTGAAGTTAAAGGCTTCAGGGGGCATGTAGATGCTGTCTCCCACCCTGAACTGCTCTCCCTTAAAACAGGCCAGAGCGTACAAGGCCTTTGAGTCATGGTCTTCATCCTCAAGTGGCTCAAATGCCCGCGGAGTCTCCTGTTCTTCCTTTTCCTTAGTTCTGGCGCAGCTTCCACAGAACCTGAAAACATCACACATGCAGGCATCCAAACCAATAATTAAAAAAAAGAAAAAAAAAAAAGGCACTCAACAGAAAGACAACACCAGACTGAGGGATGGATACACAAGTGAAATGGCTGCTCACTTATATTTGCAGTCGTCTGAAGGTGTGAAGGTAGGAGGAGTCTCGAAGCGAGCACACTCCCCTTCGTACCAGAACTGGTAGAAGAAACTCTTGCCATCATCCTCAATCACCTTGATGTCATCATCCATTCCACCCTGAAAATACAATGGAAACGGTAACAAAAACACTGAACCATAACTGGGATTCTCACAAGTGCTCAACCTCAAGGGTTCCCTTACCTCCATGAATTATGACAGATTGTCACGAGTGCTCTACCTTGAGGGCTCCCTTACCTCCATGAATTATGACAGATTGTCACGAGTGCTCAACCTTGACGGCTCCCTTACCTCCATGAACCAGTTGTTGGACGGGGCCCTGTACATGACGTCGACCTTGCCCTCGACGTAGTTGAGCTGCATGTCCTCGCACTCCTCGACAAGGACGAGTTCCAGTGGGTCAGAGGACTCTCCCAGCACAGTGTCCGTACCACGGAGGAACCAGTGGGCATGGAACATCTTCCCATTGTTATCCTCCCACAGGGATGTGATTCTGAAGAGAAAAAACAAAAATTAAGGGTTTCATTCCAAGTGTGGCATATATGGTATTTATATGCATTTGCCCATTCACTTGTGTCATTTTACATATATGCACTTTATTTTGTCTGTTTACAGATACCCTCATTCAATTTCAGCATTTCTGATTTCAGTAAAAGACACAAGCAACTATGGGTATACAAGCTGTGGGCTTGCGCTGGTTCTTCAGTTGGCAGTTACACCCAGAGAAGATCAGTAAAGCCACTGAAGACCAGCCAACTCACCATTTTCATTTATTCTTTCAGAATAAAATCATCCTCCCCTTTCTTTAAATATGTTCATCCCAAGTCCAGTGTGATTCATGGGTGCAACATATTTTAGCGAGCCATAGCCTGGAGTGAGTTCCATCAGTTCAAGATCACCAAGAGCCACTTCTAGTGAGACGAACCAGATCTTCAACACACCAAACCATCTTTACCAACAGTTGCTGTAAGAGTAACACCTGTAAGAAGATCACAGAGGTAACATGGATAATTTATTGGATGAAATCTGTGCTCAGCTGTGGCAGTTGGAGCCACCACAGCTAATGAACATATGTGAATTGTTCGGTTCCTGCTGAGGGGGGGTAAAATAAGCTCTCATCCAGATTGTCGAGAGGAAACTGGAGGAGATGGAGAAAAAGGAGAGTGACAATAATGATTTGTCAGTACCTTAGACATCTTCTCTCATATGTGCATGAAGTGAGAGAAAGAAGCAGAAAGGGCACTAACATCTCGCCTGAGCAGTCAACTAGGCCACTCCATTGAACAGCCGTTCCAGTTTGAGCATCCCCAGGATGAGGCACACAGGACCCTGGAGGAGAAAATCAACAGTCTGGCTGACAGGTTAGCCTCTCAGTCATCAACAGTCAGAGGTAAGGCACACCACCTACCCATGCCAGAGGTCACTCTCCGGAGAGAGTTTAAGATAAATGGACAGATAGGAGAGGGACGACAGAAGGATAAGCTTTCCTACACCATTCTTGTCCATCAGATTGATTCAGGTCTCCAGAAAGGATATTCTGAAGCTGAAAGTGGAGGCAGTAATCAGAGCAGTGACCCCTGGTCTCCACCTACGAAATATGTTGGAAATAAAAAGTGGCTTAACCCTCTTAATGCTGAAAACCATCTTAAAAAAAAAGAAAAAGACACTACTGACTTATTTCACAGGCTCACCAATGTTTCACAGGAACCCAGAGAGTCTCCAAAGCAGTTCCTGTTCAGGGCCATAAAGATAAAGGAGAGAAGGCCATGACACACAGCCCAGACCCGGTACAACGTAAATTCCTCCATGCCATTGAGACCCATCATCGGCTTCAACGTTATCAAGGAGATGGTGAAGACCCAAAGCCCTGGATCCAAAGTTGACCTCGAAACCATCCATTCTTTGAGTACTGCCTTCTCGGTCACCGCTAGGATAGCCAAAATGGTCATCAAGCTCATGCAGAGGCCTGACTGGGGTGAGAATGTTGGTGTATTGAGAACTGGGAGGAGAGTCATCCTAGGAGCCAATGAGGTGACAGCTATACGAGTGCCCGCCCATCTAGGAGCTAACTCCAAAGGCAAGGAGGTTCTTTTCACAGCCAGCAACCTGCATCCACTCCCAGAAGGCCTGGTGAAGGCTGAAGATGAAAGGAAAACCACCATAACCATAGCCAACACCACCCAATCACTCTCCACCAGCGCACCGTGGTTGGCCACCTCCAAGCAGTCAAAGCTGCATATCCTGCCAACAGTTCCCATACCACCACCTCTCCTATCAGCCACCAAGCGACCTGCTCTGCAGTAGAGGGGAGCCCAGTGAGTAGGACAGCAGAGCAGTAACAGCACAGTCATGGCCCAAAGACCTAAATGGCACCCCCCGGTTGACCTTGAGCACCTGTCAGAGATCCAGAGAGGCCGTGAGACAGACCTTATAGACTCACTGACTGGCAGTTCCTGGTTTTCAGTCCTCGACCAGGGGAAGGCATACCATCAAGGTTCCTGGATAGAGACAGCCGTCCACTGACCGCCTTCATTACACCTTGGGGAGTGGGTCAGGATCAAAGGCAGAGGACAGAAGCCCTCCCACATTCCAATCAGCCGGACCGAGCACCACCAGGCTGTCCTCAATCACCTGGTAGACTGCCCCTCCTTCCCTCCTGTACTTGGCTAAGGCGGGAAGATGGCAGTCATTTCATATGGATCCAGAACTCACACCAGCAGAGAAAAATGATCACATGCACTCTGGCAAACTGGAGTTCCTGGCCATGAAGTGGGCCACCTGTGAGCGGTTCAGAGACTACTTGTACTATGCCCCATCCTTCGTAGTTTACACAGTCAACAATCCCCGCACCTACATCCTCACCACAGCCAAATTGAATGCCACAGGTTATTGTTGGGTTGTAGAGCTGGCAGACTTTAACTTTAAAATGAAATATCGACCAGGAAAGACATACGCTTACACAGATGGCCTGTCACGTATGCCCCTAGACATTGACAGGTACATGAACCAGTGCAGTGAGGAGGTCCACCCAGCAGTCATCAGTGACCGGAATTACTGTCGGAAGGGAAACGCCTACCTGGGAGAATGTGTGTATCCAAGCAGTCGGTCTGGTCCAGGATGCCCTCTCTCATGCCCCAGCAGCTCAGACAAGCCCAGGAGAGAGACCCAGTCATCATTCGACCCATATACATACTCATATACATCTCGCACAACCAACGACCCACCAGAAAGAAACTGAGCAGTACCCAGATGTGTATGTTCTTCCTAAGCAGTGGCCTAAGCTCCACATCAACAGTGAGGGAGTGTTGTATAGGATAAGAGCAGACAAACATCAGCTCTTCTTGCTTCAAGAGTTCCACCCAGTTGTCTACAGAGAACTGCATTAGAAAATGGGACACTTGGGTGTGGAGAGAATGCTAGGCATAATCAGAGAAAGGTTCTTCTGTCCAAAAATGCATGTCAGTGTGGAGCGGTTTGTCACAGGAGAGTGAGTGCCTGAAAAAGAAAAGACCTCAAAAGCAAACCAGAGCTCCACTCGAGAACATCAAGACAACCTACCCGTTTGAGCTTGTGTCCATTGATTTCCTCCATCTGGAAACAGGGTTTTGAGTACATCTTAGTAGTGATGGACCACTACACGTTTCACGCAGGCCTATCCCACCAAAAACAAAGCAGCCAAGACCATAGCTTATAAGTTGTTAAATGACTTCATCCTCCAGTTTGGTTTCCCAATCAAGCTACACCATGACATGGGGAAGGAGTTTAACAACCAAGTCCTGGGGAGGTTAAAGGAGCTCAGTGGAGTATGTGGGTCTCAAACAAGTCCCTACCATCCAGAGGGTAATGCCCAGGTTGAGAGGTTCAACAGAACTCTTCTTAGTATGTTGAGAACGGAGGAAGAGAAAATGGACTGGAAAACCGGTGCCCTAGGTGGTCCACGCATACAACTGCACCCGGTCAAAGACCACTGGATACTCCCCCTACTTCCTTCTCTTTGGAAGGTCCCCCAGACTCCCCATAGACCTCTTTAACATGGATGTCAGTGGAGGACAAACATGAAGCAGCACGAAGACCATGTGGCCAAGTGGCAGAGCAGGATGAGAGAGGCATATTCCATCGCCACCAAAACTGCAAACAAAGAGGCTGCCAGAGTGAAAGTACACTATGACGGGGAAGTACATGGTCATGAGTTACATCCTGGAGACAGAGTCCTAGTGAGAAATCTGTCAGAACGTGGAGGGCCAGGAAAACTCCAGTCATATTGGGAGGACAACGTGCATGTGATTTTTCAGCAAAAGACTCCTGAGAGCCCAGTCTATGTGGTGACTGCAGAAAATGGAAAAAGAGGGAAGCGAGTGCTACACCGTAACTTACTCTTGCCCTGTGATCATCTCTACTTGTAGAGGAGCCAGTTGAGTCTGTTGTCCCCAGTACGTGCCTCAATGACAGGAGGAAGAAACAAAGAAAGACAACCAAGGCAGAACAGAACCCAGATATTTCCTGCAGAGTCATAACATTGACACTCACAGGGAAGAGGACTTCACATTGGACCCAGGGGCAGCTCCTTTTCAGCCCCAAAGTCCCCAGTCCCTATTCAATGTCGCTAAGCCCCTTGTTCCTGAGTCACCTGTTCTCCAACACCCACCTGTTCCTGAGCCTTCCATCCACGGTACCCCACATTCACCTGTTCCAGTACCCCCACTCCACAAAACCGGTGCAGACAGTGTGGGGTTAGAGGGAAACATGAGGGAGGCGCAGGTCTGACAATGCCTCTCTGCCCCTGAAGTCGGCGCTGTAGACTTTTCACCCTCACTCCATCTGTACCCATGACTGACCTACAACATCCTGGGTGAGCCCATTTATAGTAGAGACTGTAGGTTTGAGGACATTACCGTTATGTCTGTAGTGCTCCAAAGCCCAGTGGTGTCAGACTTTTAGGTCTAGTGGTGTCTCGCATACTTCTCATCCCATTGATGAACCAAATGGCTGTGCTTTGATCTGACAAACTCTGTGGAACTTTGCTTTGAAACATTTGATTTTGCCTGTAATCCACTTATGGAACTATTTTTGTCTGAGATACATGTACATAAACAATTTTATATGGTTGTCTGAATGCCTGTTTACTTAAAATACAGTTATACTTAGGTGTTCCTTTTTCAGTGTACTTACATGTGTGGTTTTAGATCCAGACTAGGTCTATTTCCCGGTTCTCCTAAGGAGTAAATGTTGAGACATTTTTAAATGTGGGGGAGTGTGACATACAGGGTATTTATATTAATTTGCCCACTCACTTATGTGTTATTTTACATATATGCACTTTATTTTGAATGTTTACAGATTCAGCATTTCTGATTTGAGTAAATGGCACAAGCAACTGTGGGTATACAAGCTGTGGGCTTGTGCTGGTTCTTCAGTTGGCAGTTACACCCAGAGAAGCTCAGTAAAGCCACTGAAGACCAGCCAACTCACGGTTTTCATTTATTCTTTCAGGTGGGTACATGTCACCTAAGCACATCATATTATTAGTAGTGTAGTTAGAATGTCTATATTGTTGTGTTTAAAGTGTTGTCCTTCGCTATATTGTGTGTTGTCCTTGTTATAATGACAGCTCTAGGTACTGTAGAATAGGGGAAATCGTCATTTAGGCTAACATAACTCCCCAGGGATTTACGTTTTTATTTTCTACTTTTAACAGTATACAATGTGACAACACATTGGCTAAGGTCCTAAGGGGTACGACTGTTGGTGGCTATAATTGGAAATGTCGAATTGTAGTTCTATGATTTATTGTTTGGCCGATTGAGCTAAGCTAATGTAGGCTAGCTTCAGCTGGCACTTGTTGCCATAGCAACAATAAACATCCAGGTTGCGGGCTGAGGGAGTGTAAACAGTGTGATCAAGCTACAGTGTATGGAGAAGATACATTGTATACAGCAGAGAATGTATGGTTTTGATATCGTTTGCCTACAGGGAATCTATAGCAAATCTTTGATCAATTAGTTTTTTTATGTGTATACTTGTAATCAGAATGGTAGGCTAGATAATATAGTAGAATGAGAACCGGCTTAATATATTTTGTTATACTAGAATCTATTATTTCTAATGTTGTATTATACTGTATAACAATCTATTGCATATTTATTGAGTCTGATATTCTATTGATTTGAATGAAATTAGTGATTGAATGTTTGCCATTTAGAGACATTGTTATTTTGAGATATTGTGATTTTGATCTTATATTTTGTATATATATATATATATATATATATTGTTCCAACTAAGTTTAGTTGGCAGTTAACATCTCATTACCAGTAAAGCCACTGAAGACCAGCCAACTCACTGATCGTTTGTAATTTATTCTTTCAGAATAAATTATTTCTAAAATATGTCAACTCTTGAGTCAACAGCTTGCACTCTATGGGTGTAACATTACCAAGATTGCTCCCTAAACTTGAGGTTTACTGTAACGACTTCACCATCAAACACCATCAATTCATGACGTGACTAACATGCGAGTGTTTGGAGAACAGGCCGTCACTCATGTCATGTTGTCTATCTCAAATATAGTCACTAAAAACCTCTCAGGACTTGGGTGGAATTTTACAGTCACCACAATCCTGATTTCTGACTCACCGTGTTGCTATGAGGTTATCGTTTAAAGGCCCAATCTGAGATTTTTTGGTCCATAACACTGTAAATATTCACAATCAATGTTGGAAGAGTTTGATTTATAAAAAAAAAAAAAAGAAAAAGAAAAAAAAGAAAACAGCTTTGGAACTTTCCTAATCCATTGTAATAACCATTTTTTTTTTTACTCCAGTGTTAATTAATAGCAATCGTTTTTCAATGCACCCTTAACACACTTGTATGTGTTTCATTAAGGGCAACACATCCTGTGTCATTTCAACACATCTCGTTTAAGAGTGTATATTTTATACATTGGTTTCAATAGCAGAAAAAGTTGAGGATGGGTAGTTGATACGAAGAGAGGACTCACTGCACCAGTTGGCATCAAAGTTTCCATTGAGGTCGACCCCAATGCAGGAGCCCTCCCTGCCTTGGGAAAGAACACACACAATTGCTGAAAACAGAAATATCAAATGCTGTTCTCCATTCATTTACTACACTTTTTCAGGGTGATGTCAGAGGAAGTATAGTGCCTACAGACACTTGGATTGGTGAAATGATATGTCAATCATTATTTTGTAAAGTGGTAAACTTATAGTGTTACGAATGCTATCATGATTTGCCTGTAGGCTATATAGATGGTTTCAGTGGAATGTTTGATGTGCTACTAGGAAACAGCTAAGACTACAATTGCTTTCCTGTTGTGGTGTTTGCTAATATGCATCTTTTTTCACCAGTGAACTTGGCCAACCAGCTACATCAGACCTTGTCATAATTACCTAACCACCCTAACCTACAATAGAGATCATCTATTGATTGATAGATCATCAAAGTTTTCCACAACTATGGCATAGGAAGAAATTATCTGACAGGAAATCAAATATAAGGTGGGATGTGAGGTCCAATGAGGTTAAGCATGCAAGCACACACACAAATTCGTATATGACCTTTGTATGTTTAATTCCTTTTCCAAATAAATAAAGTCCAATTTTTAATTTTCAACATTCCTACATGTACTTACAGATGAGTACAAGATTGATATATATGAATATGAATATTCAAAATAAAAGGTTTGGATTATGAGGCTGCTCAGTTGAGTTCTAGTTCAGGTGTGTCCTTTATAAAAATGTTCTTTGAGATCATCCTCAATTCCACTACACATCCATTTCAAAGACTGTGGTTTTAAAGAAAAAAGAAGACATATAGATTGCATTCATATCTTGAGCATAGAAAGTTGTTTAATCTCTTGATACATCCTTTCACAACCCCCAATGTGGCTTGAAATTGATAGTGAGTAAAAAAAAAATGTAAAAAGGGGAAAAAAGTGCTTAAGTCACTCATATAGACCTTTTCAGTAGAATTCCATTGATAGTGGAACAGCTTGAGCCCACGTTTATTTCCTCTCAGCTGTTGTATTAACAAACACTGCACCAGGAAATACACCTAGGCCCATCTAGAGGGTTTATGTTGTCAAGTTTGGAAAGGTCTATAAGTAAGGCCCCATGTCTTGGTTTATGAAGGAGACTACCACTAACAGAGGAGACGTGTACATCCTTCAAACTGTGATAGTGCTCGTAGTAAGAGGTGCTCCGTGGGTCCCTCGTATCGTTCCTCGTCTGCATCTCAATCAGCTCCTGTGTGCTGGCCAAGAACACCCTGGAACAAAGATACACATGTCCAGTTAAACCTTGGAACAATAGTTGATTGATCGGTCAGTTCGGTCTTGGGATTCACTAAAAACCAGGTATCTCATGTATTGCGTCATGCACTGCGTCCAATGGGTGGTTATATTGGGACATGAGGTCCAATGAGGTTAAGGTTAGGGTTCAGGTCTATACATGAGCTGCCTGGATTTTAGGGAGTCTGCGAGTCTTAGTCGATGAAGACTTTGTTAGTTGATTAGTTGTTTTTTGTGCCTTTTTCCATGCTGAATGAGTTGTTCCCTGAAAATGATAATAAGAATATCTCTGGTAAGCTCTAGATTTGAAGAGGTCCTTCTGCATGCAAACATATGTGACCACTTTCAGTAAGTGTGTGTGTGTGTGTGTGTGTGTGTGTGTGTGTGTGCGTGTGTGTGTATGTGTATTTATGTATGTGCATGTGCATGTGCGTGTGCGTGTACGTGTGTGTGTGTGCGTGTGCGTACGTGTGTGTGTGCGTGTGTGTGTGCGTGTATGTGTGTGTGTGTGTGTGTGTGTGTGTGGCTTGGGGCTAGGTCCAGAGGGACATGATGGGTTTTCAGGGTTGCATACAGAGTTTAGCTCTACTGTAGCGTGATTAACATCCAGCAATTCCAAAGTGTGAGAACCATCTTTGAGCAAACGTTTTCAAACAAACAGCCATCCACACATGGGTTGCCGGGCACTTCAAATAGAACCTAGGTGAGGCTAAATGGATTTTTTTTTTGTCCCAACAAACGTATACAGTCAAAGCTCCAGAGCCACGATAAGAGCTATGGGGTCAGGCTGACAGTAAGGTTGAAGATACAGTAGCCAGACACTCTCTGCTCAGCCATAAAATACTCTCCAAGGATAAGAACGGAAAGAGGAAGGAGTGAGGAGGAAAAAGGGAGTGTGAGTCACCTTGCAGGACAGAAACAAAACCATGAGGTGAGTCATCGTCTTGACCATTAATTCTTAGGTACTATATGATAGTCTATTTTGTCCTGAACAAAAAATAAATAAATAAATAAAATAAATCCCTTCCAAGATGAATCTATATATTGACCGCATCTCTACTTCCTGGCCGCTGACATATCCAGCGAGCCCATTGGCTCAGAAAATCGGTTCTTAATGGGGACCCAGTGGACCGCGGCAGCAGAGTGATGGGGGCTCCGTGTGACCTGAGTTTGCTGGAGAGACCTCAGCGTGACGAGAATGGCCGTGTATTCCGCCGAGGACGGATGGAGCCAGGTCACCATCTACCACATCTCTCAGCCGGGGGCCCCATCATCACGGCTCCATGTTCCCCTGGCACGGCTGGCCGATCCCGCATGTTAAGAAAAGCACTCAAGAGTGCTGCTGAGAGACAGGAAAAGACATGAGTCATTTATTAATGACTGCAGAGTCCACACAGCGAAAGGAGCACTTGGGAGCTTATATACTTGTGTGTGTGTGTGTGTGTGTGTGTGTATATATGTGTGAGTGTGTGTGTGTGTGTGTGTTTGGTGACGTCAGCTGACGACACTAAAGAGATTATAGCACAACCGGAGGCCACGCCCTCCACTTTGCCCAAATGTGATAATTCACAAACCTCCAACAATCAATCTGTAACATGTAACTCTTGCTCACAACTGAACTACAACTAAACAAATATCATCGCGATGTTCTCTCCTAAATCTGCTGAGGAGGTTGTAGCTGTCTTTTTTCCCCCCTTAGACTGTGGTTATAAAAATACATGTTCAGAGCATTAGAGGAGGAATCTGGATAATGTTTGGATTAGTAATGAGAACCAAATGGACACGGAGGAGAAGGGATTAGAACACAACATGACAACACAACACAACATCAAAGCAGGATTTACAGTAACAAGGTGGTCATCCCTTCCTGTTTCATTAGCGGGTCGTATCAATTCTGCCAAGATGGCCTAGATTTCTAGACCCATTCCAGATTATCCCCATTTTCATGCTGAAATTGTGGCTTAGACAATTACACTGCTGCATTCCCTCCTTCATCTGGAACAAACCACAT
>OMKL01097767.1:2441-16969 GCA_900302295.1 Parasudis fraserbrunneri | reverse complement strand
GGTGAGTATTGAATCATGTCCTGTAGCTGTTATGAAGCTATATGTGCTTGGAATGTGCTGAGTTCAAGTATTGCCAGGACAACAAGAGGATAGGGAAGGAAGCAAGTCTTCAAAAAGAAACCACGGATATATCACCGTCTAAATGTGCCATATTCAGTCCCTCCTGTTAATACCAAACATATTTGGATTAAACACACTTAGAAGTTGTCCCATCAAACCATTTGAATGTCCCTATAAAATTATCTTGTTTTTATTTGTATTTAATTTTATTTAATTTTAATTATTTATTTCTAGCCCAAAGGACCTGGATAGAGGCCATGGGAGGCATCATCCTTCAGCCCAGATAAAGATCAAGCATGCTTCATTTAATCAGTGGAAGGAACATGAGAAGCAAACACATCATTCCACCACCATGCATGATAGAGATTCCATGGGATCTGGATCTGCACTGGAGATCATGTCTGATATCTAGGAGGGAAAATGGAAAATGTGTTTCCTTTACAGAAAATAGTGCTATGTGTATAAATGAGTATATACTAAGAGTTTTAGCCTGTGTGCTGCATGACTGAGAACGTTCGCAAAAAGAAAAAAAAAGAAGGGAAAACTATAAATAAAACATTTTTTTTTTAAATCAAATAAATCATAAACTGTGCAGTCACTGGAAAATAAAATGTTTTAATGAAAGCTATTGCTGTTAGAACTACATAAAATGATGGTTGAATTCAAATTAGCCTAATGTTTTTTTTCCCCTCCACATAAAAACATTTATAATTTCAGCTACTCAAAGAGAATCCTAATTGCTCATCTGAAAAGGACCATGATTGGATGTTCTCATTTCTTTATGTAGGAATGAGGCACAGTTCCACCGCATGAATCATAAACAATTTTCACTGGCAAATGATGCCATGTGCTTCATCTGGCACTGATAAGAATAGGGGCTGGTTTTGTCCATGTGTACTCAGGAAACATGCACAAATGTAACACAAATGAGGATACGAGTTCTAAACATTACTTAACGTCAAAAACCTGAAAGATTAGGAACATTTTTTTTCTTTTTTTCTTTTTTAAAGCCATTCATTCTTACTCATTTTGATAGTGTTACTGTATAACCAACAGTGGCCATTAAAGGACCGATCTTTCCAGGGGTTTTATAAGAAGAGTGTTCAAAAAAAATAAAAATTTAGCTCACTTGACATAATCGGCATGTGCCAACGTTGGCTTTTTAAATGATGTGAAAACATTGAGCTAAGCTCCAGCAGTCTCTAATACACTCTTCCCCAATGAGATCTGAAATGCTATAGGCAATTAGAGGAGTCTCTTGAATTTCCTTGAAATGAAGTGGTAAATGAAACGTGGTCAGACTGACAAATCTGCTCTTTCAATGGGCTTCTCTGTCCTCCTCCAGCTCTTCGTGCATGCAAACAGAAAGGTATTGCACACTTTTCTTTTTACCAAATCAAGAGTCGATGCATACGAGCCCTTTGGTGATTTTGCCTTAATTACTTTTGATTATGATTTACGAGGTGGATGACACAATGAGGACATGATGTCATCCAAATAACTTAATTTCAGCGGATTCCATGTAAGTTAGGTCAAATTCACAGACATATCTGCTGTCGGAATCAGCTGTCTCCATGTAGAAGATGAAATGAAAAAAGAAAAGAAAAAAGAAAAAAAAATCCACACATGGATATAATCTTTTAGTGGTTCAAATGTCAGAGGCTTAAAATCCCTGTGCCAACATGTGCTGCAATTGAGTATGGGAGCTGCTGTTGACCTCTGGGGAAATGTAGGTCATGACCCTGTGAACAGAGCCACATTGAGGACACCGCAGGACCATTAGACAGGTTCCAACGGGAATCAGGATCAAAGAAAGAAGACGGCACTGTAGTGCATATGCTGTACATCACCAAACCACGGACAACTCGTGACGGTCGGGATGAAAACAACACGTCGGGGGAACACTTTCACCAAGATGTACAAGCACACAAACACCAGCTATCTCATCCACTGTTTGTCCGAGCAGACTAGAGTGTTGACTCTCTGAAGCTGCACAATTGGTTCCCATGCCCCCTCTGAATAAGCAGGGCCACCCGCCCATGACCTCACAAAGGGGTCAAGGGTCAGCTGGTTGACCCAGACTGCTGCCCTCATGATCCCCTCAGGTGATTATGAGATCCAAAGTCTGTGTTTTTGGAAATCCTAAAGGTGTTTCCAGCTGTTAATGCCCCATACTGACATTTATTTCAACTCCATTACACTAGCAATGGGCTGTGAAGTGAGGGCTCTTGTTTTTCATACATATTATTTGACTCTGTGACAGACCTTGTCTTTTTATTTTCTTATCTTGTCTTTATAAACTTTTGCAAGTTGATTCTTAAAGCCCCTGGAAAGTTGGCTTCAAATAATAAAACCTGTATCATATCAAGTTGAGTCTCATATTAAGCACCCACCATTATTTAAATTTAAAAAAGTATTATAAAAATCAACCTCAAAAACAGCTCATCCAGTTGGTCAGATAATTCCTTAGGACTGTCTGGGCATGGTCAGATAATTCCTTAGGACTGTCTGCGCATGGTCAGATAATTCCTTAGGATTGTCTGGGCATGGTCAGATCATGCTTGATTGACAGCTCCCTCTCAGCCCTCCTGGCTAATTAAGACACACAAACAATCTTATTGGAGAGATGGCATACTGTACTGTCCCTAGAGTGCATTTAGTTAACACAATACTTGGGACAATTTTGATATTGTACTATGTAGCCTAGTGTTTTATTGAGAACGACACACAGGAACAGTTTTTCCCTCGAGCTGTGGCCCTCATTTGCAACTGAACTGAAATCCCCTGGCCCTCATGCCTCCAACACTTCTTTGTATATACTTCCACTTGTTTAATATTTTAAACTTTCAATTTAAATGTTTCATTTCTATATGTATTTCTATATTTTTGTATATGTGTTTTTTTTGTCTACTTTGTATGAGCAAGCATCAAGCCAAATTCCTTGTATGTGCAATGTACTTGGCAAATAAACATGATTCTGATTCTGATTTATTTAATCTATTACAATGGATACTGTACAGTCAGCATAATGTAATCATGTATTATGCATCATGTAGACTAGATCACGTCCACTATAAGGGAAACCAAACGCCACATCCTTGTCCATTACATTTTCCCTTAAATCTTTTTGCAGCTATAAGATAAACTACCTTACATCTTTTGCAGCTATGAAATAAACTGCCAAAACTATCAATTGTGCACTACATGGTTGGAAAGCTTGACTAATTAGCTAACTGACTTTAACTATCATGAGTTCATGAGTTAGCAGGCAGCTTCAAAGCTAGCACTATGGAGAAGTCCTGAACAGCCTTTGGCACCTGCACACCAGTCTACTTACCAGCTAGGCAATCATATACAAGGGACCGCGAAGGAATTTTTGCATAAACCCCGCCCCCTAGGCCATGTATTACCGCTTATTCCCCATCTGCGGTAGTTCATTTCGTTCAGCAAACCCAGATAGATAGGTTTGCTGGCTTCAGCTTTGAAGCTGCGCTCTAATTCATATAACTAGAGTTACATATGTAACCATCTTTATATATCGTTAGCAACCGAAACTATCGTGTAAGGCAACCCTCTCTTCCAGAGGACGCTACCTGATGATGATGATGAGCAACCGAAAGAGTACCTCCCACCAAACATACTCATGTATCATACAAGCATCAATTCAAGCAGGGCAGGTGGCTGGCTGGGCAAGACTCCTTGTTCTACTCTGAACAGTGAGAAGCCCAAAAAATGATCTGATGAAAATCACTACATCAGTGAAAAATCAAGACAGGGTCTCCTGTCCCCTGATTAAGTACAAACACAGTACTATCCCTGGGGCGTTCTGCACTCCTTCACTTCCTCACCAAATCTAACACAGATTGCAAGAGGGAAGAAGATGAAACGTCCCCTAGGTAAAACCTGACAAAAGTACAAGGGGAGAACTCCCCAAGCCTATGTCCTCCACTCTGACCCCCGCATTCAGAGCTACTGACACAGAGATGGCCCTAGTCGAGTGTGGCCTGACGAACTGCGGAGGGGTCTGACCCACAGTGGAATAAGCCAGTCTGAAATCCAGTTAGCCAACCTCTGTTTTGAGAGGGCCCTGCCTATGTTGGCTCCTCCATTGCAGACCAACAGCTGATCCGTCTTCCAAATGTCCAAATGCAGCACAAGTATTCGGATCGGACACAATGAATGCATTTTCTTCGTCTTACTCGTTGATATAAGCTAAATCTAGCTATATCTGTAGGCTATATTTATTTTGTTAGCATTACACCTTCTGTATCTCTATATTCTCTTTCAGTAATGTCTAAAGTTATAGAAGATGTGGCAAAATGAAAGGAAACTGTTATGTTTAATTTCAATCAGCTAATCCATCTGATGCTAACTGGCCATTTGTTTGGTATACTCCAGTCTGCTAGTTAGTTTAGCGGTATCAGTAGACCTCCCAAACTTACTAGGGTCATTATATTTCTCAATCTATAGGCCTATTACTTTTTTTTTTTTAAAGTGAAGAAAAGTGGTGCATGTAATCCATTAGCATGAATAACCACCGGCCATCGTCTTTCCCCATGGAGAAGGAGAATAATGTCATCATTTTGAAAAACAAAAGCAAAGCTCTGGCTTCTTCTTAAACAAAAGGGGTTTTCCTGTTTGCCCGTTATTTTGTCATTTACAGTGCATTTGGGGTGAGCAGTAAAGTGACATTGTACAGGAAGAGTAGGCTATACGTTTTGCTAACTAGCCTATTTTTTAGAGATACCTTGCTAACACTAAATGAGCAGATGTTGCAATTTCATTATGCCCCCACTATGAGAATGCACTGAAGCTGGTGACTTTGGGGGTTCTGTGCTGCAATATTGAGATAGTTTTGGCTAGCACTTTTTCCTTTTCTTAAACTGACACTTCGAAATTCGCAATCCCCTGTCTTATCAGAGAGAGAAATCGATATTAGAATACCTCATTCAAGGTAAAGAGCCTGTGTGAACCACAGACAAAGCGGGATGTGATCTGTTAATAACCGCTAATTTTCCCATAGATGCAGGGGACTGGTGGAATTGGACTCCCCCCGACTCCCTTATTTGGGCAGAACAATATTGTTGTTGAATTTACCTATTGCTTTTTAAATTGCCTACTGTTATTATTAGAGTGTCATGCACTACTGCCTATTTGCACTGTCTGGGAGATTACAAGACCTCTTTGCATTATACTTCATTGTATAATGACAATACAATTTTATTGAATTGAATTGAAAAATTACAACACTCATGATAGTTCTATGAAGGTTTATAGGTGTTTCTTAGCTTGGAGAGCTAGTTGTAGTGATCTTTCTCCTGAATAATGCATAAGATGACATGATGTTTGCTGGCATCAGCTATCTCCCTGCATAGCTACGCAAACTACAACCCAGTGACATGCAGGGATAGAGAGAGCCTTACAGGCCAGTATAGTTTAGTTTAGTTTAGTTTAGTTGACATCTTTTAAAAACCTACAAAGACAAACAATAACTTGTATTACATGAATCTCTAAAAACATCAAGTATAATACAAAAAGTCCACAGACTTATTTTTCATTGTGATCCTTGCCAGTGTTGTGGTCCTATTTTTGGAGGAGGGGGAGCACCTCCTGTTTGACTATGATTATAGAGTGTAGACAGTGCCTATGTTTGGTTTATCATTTGAAAATACAAAGAAGTGGGCAAACGCCTTGCTGGACCAGTGGCAATGGCAGGGCACATGATACAGTTACGCCAAATAGACACCATGACAACATTATACAGAATCCTGCCAAATTTCATCAACATTTCATTTCACTACTTCCCTGACATCACAGTCTTTAAAGAAGGTAGGATTTCAGATATTTAAAAATTCTAATATAAACTCTATTCTAACTTTTTACTTTTTAGATGTTATGTGCATAAGATCACAAATTTCACAATTACAAGACAATCACGGGATTACCTTGCCAGGGGCTTTTATCAATTCAGTAAAAACAAATCTCGTGGCTTTCAGTCTTTTTAGTTTTTGATGGGCCCTCTGAACAGTTTCCCTTCAAATGCTCAAAAGGCTTTGATTCATTTTCAGTTGTGCAAGTAATTTACTGTACTTTCCTACTGTTTTTTTTTCTGACAGACCGTCAATATGTGATTGGTATGTATAGAACTCAGTGGAACATCATGTTAAAGGAGGACTAGCATGTTCTAGGGACGCTCAGCCCAGAACCATGAAGAGACGTGAGAGATGTGGTACATAGTCTACAACACCGCTGAGTCTGCATGATGCTATCGCAAGCTAACTGTCTCTGCAAGTAAAATAACCTCAAAACCTGTTACCCTTGTATGTGCTAAACATTATGCTAATCATTTACAACACAGAAAAGATGAAAATTCATAATGAATGCATGGGCCTAATATGGGAGCATGTGTGTTGTACTAAATGTTGTGATACTAATTATTCTACATGGGAAATAAGGTTTTGTGTTTTTATAAATGTGTTTTGGAGAGAGAGAGAAAGAGAGAGAGAGAGAGAGAGAGAGAGAGAGAGAGAGAGAGAGAGAGAGAGAGAGAGAGAGAGAGCAATGAGTTTACGGATATCATTTACATATCCCTTATAACTCCCTATAGGTCTGTAGTTTCCATAAAGGAACAAATAGACGTAGATAACACATTAACACATCCTGTCTTAGTCAGCGCGCCAGGTATGGGTGTGTTATATTCATCATGCCTGAAAGCTCCTCTGGCATCATCCCCGGAATCAGAGCATTAAGCAACAAAATGGCAAGCAAAGACAAAGCATTCCTGAATTGTGATTCACATGATTTATATATACATTTACACACCTTGACATTTTGAATTTTAATCTGTTATTTTTCTTTGCCAGACAGCTGTCTCATTGTGGGAAAACGTTTCCATATTTGTCCTTCAGCTTCCCTGACCGTCTCATTAGCATTGTTAGTATTCCTCATAGAAACTAATGGGCACCGCCAGCTGCAGCTAGCTTGTGGCTAACGGTATCCGTTGCTGTTAACCCTCTGAGACCCACATCAACCAGTTTTTGTCTTTTTTTAGGGGGGGACAGGGGATCTTTAGGGGGAGATAGCAGGTCAACAGTAGATGCCACATAGAAGTGGTATACATCATCTGAAAGCTGGGAACCTGAAGATTAATTTGAGATTCAGCTCAGCGCTGTTTCAAGTTTTTCTAGTCAAAAATCTGTTAGTCTTGGTTAGGCGGCCATTCAAATTTTGAAAGTTTAGAGTATATAAGGGCTTAGAACATTATGATCAAAGTGTATGATGGCCATTCCCATGCGCAATTATGTTTAATAAGTTGTTGCAGACACCAAGACCTTGAGGAACACCATAAAAGACTCATGCTGTGATTTGGTATCAAAAACTTATAGAGATTTCTATAAGAATTGCATTTTTCTGCGATTGGATGGCAAGCACTTATGTTCTGGAATTGCTCAGAAACCCCCCTTATGGTCAATAAACCTAGGAAAGCCATACATACTTTAAATGACCAAGGCCTCTAGTATGCCAAAGTTTTGCCTAAATTTGGAGCATTATTTAGCCTCCTTCCCATCAAGCTAGCATGGCACCAATGGATACCTTAGGTTGTCTAGTTTCATATGATAACCACTACCTTCATGCTAGCTCATGAGTGTGCTACACCCTCTGGAAGACAATAATGTCGGCCGATATTGCCGGAGCTGCCGCGCGTCTCAGAGGGTTAATAAGTGCTATTTTTCTGTTAATTTAAATCAGCTATGTGTTGAATTTGAACAAATTTACATTTTAACATCAAAATATCATTGTCAAATCAATGTTATAGCTTAGTATAACTGCCTTAAATGTCATTGAAGAGTTTGGTAGCCTCTGTGTAACTCTAGTGATGTGAGTCTCAGAGTTTGGTAGCTTCTTCACTTAGCTCTCGTGTACAGAGCCATGGCGAGAGGAAATGCATCCTCTTTGTGACAGGAAGCAACAGGGTCATGGGAAATGTAGTGGTAATTTTAGAAAGACTCCCGCTTACAATATTGAACCTCTGTGTAGACATGTTCAATTTCCTCAGGACTGGTCTAATCTTTTTTAAGGTCGCCTAATTATTACACCAAGCTATCAAATTAAATTTGACAATGATACATTGATGATTAAATGTTCTACGTAAAGGGATCCTTTGACAATTTGGTGTGCTATTCTTTATCAGAGTGTGAGGGAAAAGTTTCTGTCTCAAACTTAAAGCTTTTAAGCTTTAAGTGAGTGACTATATGGTTAGGCTATAGGTGAAGAATAACACACCAAAATGTAAATGTCAAGGGATCCCTTTAAGGTCACCATATCATAATATGACTTAATATGACAATGTAATGAATGGAAGACAATGGAACTCAGTGTCTAAATAAAAAAAAAAAAAAAAAAAAATCTGCCCTATAACTGAATTCACATGTTTCATTCCTATGATCTTGTACGGTTAGGCCTAACTCTAATTTTACATGGACACATCATTCCCAAAGCTGACAGAGCTGAACTGCCTATAATTGGTCTGAGTTGCACCAGCTCTGTGTGAGAGTATTCTTATAGGGGTATTCCACAAAAATGGGCTTTTAGGTTGTAATTCTATCAAATTCAACATTTCCCAAAAACATGACAAGCTTTTTTTTCTCTTATTTTATTTGTTTTGAGTCATGCGCACTCAAAGTAAGGAAAATCTGTGACATCATCATCGGATTGCATTGACTGAGATGGTTGACATCTTTTTTGTTCCCATTACAACATCAACATGTATTTTTTTTCCTCTACAATTATAGATGTTTAATATAGATATATTATAGGACTGCATTTTCCTTATTTGGGAGGTTATAACTCAAAACTCATAAAATAACAAAAACATCTGGGCACATTTTTTGGAAAATGTCTACTTAGCAGAGTTACAACCTAAAAGTCTATTTCAATGGGATACCCCTTTAAGATAGTATGTAATGCCTTTAGTGGCTGTACCACAGGTACATAGGACATATCTGAAGTAGTTATTTCTGTGGTGAGTAGCCAACAAAAGAAAGAGAGAGATCTGTCTGTGTTTGAGTAGTTTCCTATTGAAATTACAGATGGGCTGTTAAAATCTCTCTTTGAAAATGGCATAGAATTAAAAAAACTAATATCACCTGCACAGAAGTCTTTGATTATGAGGAAAAATGTGGCTTTGTATCATTTACAATTCCCTTACAATCGCATAGAAGCTTGCAGAAACATTTAGCTAGTAGGATTACAATTTGTGTAAATGGTTATATTATAGCAATGCATAAATCAGGATTAGTGATGTTATAACTAGAAAACTGATGATCAAATGTGACAGTGATTTGCCTGGGGACATGGGCACAATTTAAGGTTCCAAAACTGTTAGCAGTGCCCTTTTTGGGTGTAAAACTTGACACAAACATCGTATGAGTCCATAAAGTCAGCCTCCTCTTCATTGTCAATAAAGCTGCAGAAAGTGTCTCTTTATGACATCACGGATTAGGTCTGGTTCTCTGGGTCCCAGCTTAGGGAGACCTGTGCCCACAACTATCGATTAACCTGTCCAAGATCATAGTAACATATGTGAATTCTGATCTCAGCTTGAGTCTCTCTACATGTGGCACCACATCGTAACTACTCTTTGTACTCTTACCCTTCACTCAACATAATCAGCATTTCTGTTTCACTGCAGCAGAGCAACCCAAAGCCAAATTACGTTATATACCTTTCATCTTCCCAATTTTTTTTTTTCATCTGCATCAAATTTTATTTAGCATTAAAGTAGGGTAGCGTCTTTGTATGCTGCTAATTGCAATAGAGCTCCAGTAATTAAAGGACAATAAAGCTTTGGCAGTAATTAGTTTCTCTTGTTTGGTTGCTAGCCCATCAATTGTGCCTCAATAATACTGATCATTAGCATGCGCCTGGGCAGTGAGGGATGCTGGGAAGGGAGCCCTGCACACACAGCACTCCACATTCCATTCCCATGAAGCCATGGCACCGAGCCACGGGGTTAACCCTCTGTGTGCTGGGCCTGGGAAGAGTGGCAGGGCAGGCCTACCAAGGCAGACCCACACTGTTATAGAGTTACAGCATAGGCTTCATGTATGAAGAGTCTCATTCCAAAACAACAAATCCACCATCTGAAAAAGTTGTCATCTAACTTATTCTTATCAACCACGATTGGCAGCATGAAAGCACTCCCTATGGCACTCAACAGAAGTCAGGAGCTAGGAGAAAAATAGTGACATTTCCTGAGGAAGCAATCACTTGTATTTTTTTTTTTAGCAGTGAATATCAGGTTATTGCTTTCCTAAAATGAATGTGTTGCATTTTGGAATGAAACCTTTCACATAAAGTTGCTTCTGCGGATGTTATGACAAACCTATAAAGGCTATTTTCTACCTTGGAGGCTTTCCTCTACACTACGTGTGTAAAGGCAACATTAGCCCATTCAGTGTTATTGTTGTACTTAACACTATACAGATACAAGTTTTATTGCCACAAACATAAGCATAATACTTTTTAGGACTGATATGAGATGACTGAATAGAGGAAATGACCTTTACTTTTTTTTTTTTTTTTTTTTTCTCAATGCAGTGACATTATAATAGATAAATAAAATTAGGCACCTGAAATGGTTTAGCCTCATCAGAATAAAAGGCGTTTTGTAGCACGCTGAGTGGATGCATCCTACTGGAGACTGTGATATAGTAATAACACCAGGCTGCAGAGAATGTGTTCTGTTCTGTACTTTGCCTTGACATGATTGAAAGACAATGGTCCCATGGATACCCCATTTCAACATCAAATGTGCATGCACATCACAGGGCAAGGGAGCGCTATCCATCACATTCAGTGAGCTGTCAAAGGCAGCTCTCACAACCTCAGCTTCTCTCCCTAACACATTTGCAATTGCTTGGCCATAGAAGATTGAGCCCCCCACCCCCACAACATATTTCACCCTGCACATATTTCGCCCACTTTTGACAGTGTACACTAAACACTATTATAAGTGTACTGCTCTGCATTGTAAGATGGTAGCCTACTGAAGGAAATCACGTAGGATGCACCATTTCTGCTTTAATATCATAATTCGATAAAAGAGCCTCTTTCAATCTGTTTTGATCCACGCAAATCTATAAGTGTAATAAGGCGTTTCAAAATGCAAGCATAACTGATAAAAGTGTTACAGAAACAACTTTAGAAAGATTGAAATCAAGTCACAAGAGTTGGCCAATTGAATAGATCTACTTTAAGATTCTTAAAACATCATAAACCAGCATAGGTTCAATTCAGACAAAAACTGAACTTTGTCAGCATCAAAATATCTCAATGTTGTTTATCAAAACAATATTCACAGGAATATAGCACTAACATAGAACTATGCAAAACTGAATTTTATACAGTTCACCCCCCTTTTTTTCAAGTCCACAGACTGGAGTGGGCTTTACATAATCAGGTGCTGTAGGCATTAAGCACAACAGGTTTATGTTATAGTCATGCAAATAAAAAAAAAGACATAAAAACATGTTCTAACTGCGGGGAGAGAGTCTATCCACCCTCCTCCCATTCGCCTTGGCACAATAACCCAAATGGAGCGTTTTGGAAGCACACTGATGGAAGCAGTGTGCGCTTTATAATGCACAGCCGTGCACACTACTACATTTCCAGCTAATCAGAATCGCGCAGTTGCAGAAGGGAGAACGGTTGCCAAGGCAGCCACCAATCTCCCCTCCCCCCTTTCCCTCCGTCCCTCTTTTCCGTGTATTATCGGTAGAGGTCGCATGGCATAGGGAAGAACAGTCCAACCACTTCTGTCCTGGAACCAATGCAAGAATATGCACCTCCTTAACAAAGCCTATGGAGTATTGAGAGCAGCGGGAAAATAGAAGCTGCACATTCGAGGGCTCGTGTTGAGCCTTTAAAAATACCAAATAAGAAAGGATTTAGACCGGAGGTTTGCTTTTATTTTGTTTCTGGAACAACGGAATAGTTTTGCCAACACGTGCATGTCCATGCAATTTTTTTACTGTCCCTTTTGAGTAAGTGTTTCGCATCCCGAAAGTGGTCGTGGTGTTTGGGGCTTCTGAAAAGGGACTGCGCATCACCAGAGTTGGTGCCGAAGTTCGGCCGCGAACGGATGTGAGGGAAGACTGTGCCGAGAAACTCAACCCACTTCTTTTTCGTTCTCTCCTTCTTTCTTTTTTTTTGTTTGGTTAAACAATAGTGAGTCAAAGACACTGAAACTGATTTCATGCCTTCAGTCTTGCTCACCCTGAGATGGACGTGAGATTTTATCCTGCGCCCCCGTCAAGTGTGGGTTCATGCTCTTTACCGACTGATCCAAGTTGTCTGAGCTCGTTGGACTATTACCACTCGAACAAGGTAAATAATACAATGTGGTCCGCGTGCGTCTTTGCTTAGTTTTGAGTGCACATAACGCATATTGTCTCACCTGTCTCCGAACCTTGATAAACAGCATAGCCTACAACATTTACGCAATGCACATGCACGGATGGGATGGATTTTATCCAGGCGCACTTGCTTCAAAACACATCTTTTAAAAAACAATGTCAAGTGTCATCCATTAAGATGACCCGAACTAGGTTAGCTTTTTTTCTTTCTTCCTTCTCTCTTTCTTTCTTTCTTTCTTTCTTTCTTTCTTTCCTTCCTTCTTTCTTTCTTTCTTTCTTTCTTTCTTTTTTCTTTTTTTTTTAGTTTGGACGGGACGCACAATTATCATTATTTAGGAGTTGGGACTGAAGCCTGCAATCATCCTGTATTTTGTTCTTGAAAATGTACAGCCTAACTTTACTTGCTCCATCCAACGTGGTTATTATCCTGTTATTTCCCCCATTCAGACTGTGCGGTTGTGGTAGCGCAAATCTGGCAATACCAGAGTCCCACCCGATGTTTGACTGGGGCTGTGTAATGTTGAATACGACGGGCTGTATAGAATCCATACTGCCCCACTCTGCTCATTGCTCAAACATCATCTTACCGCTGAATGATTTCTTATAGCCAACATGGTGTCCCACTGTGAGCTCAATGATTAAATGGATGTGTGCCAGTAATGTACTGTTAATTACTTTGTAACGAGAAACCACAGAGACTGGTAGAAGCATCTCTCTCTCTCTCTCTCTCTCTCTCTCTCTCTCTCTTTATCTCTGTATCTCTCTTATTTTGGACACCCCGCGGCTTTTGGTTTTTGACCTGCACTGACTCTCTAGCAAGTGCGCAGGTGGCATAGCCTATTGAAACAACACATGAATAATGCAGTCTACATTATGGTTAGACATTTTCAAAGCAGGAAAACTTGCGTTCAAATAAGAAATACATTAAAACTGTTCAATTGACTCACTTGCACTACTTTTGCCTCATCAGCAATCACTGATTTCAGGCCATGTTGTTGTCATCACCTACCATTGCTGGAATCAACAAGTCACCAGGCTTTAGATGTAGGCCTTCTGCTGAAGTTTTGTCCCTTGTTTTGCTTTCCCTGACAAAGATAGCATCTTTATGACAACGAGGGAATGACACAATGCATACTCATGTACTTGTCTTATACTACGTGGGCGATGGAAAATTTCTCTAACTGAAAGGTACATTCCAGTCTAATCATATCTAAATCTTCAATCGATTGGACACCTCCCATACTGTAGGTCTCAGGGCTGCTCGAATTAGCTTTTTGCAGGTCTTGCATCGTAAAGCTATCATTCAAATGAAAAAGGGGGAAAGCATTCACGTCCAGTCCATTTAGTGAGGTGCGTCACATCACAGATGAATTAGGTCTACAGAGAACATTTATTGATGGTCCAAAGTCATAGTGAGAGGCAGCACTCTGCACCTGTGACACAAAAAGGGGCCATATAACTGTCGTCCCCACGTAGGCTATGTTTTGTAGGTCAAATGAATTAGGATCATCCTTCGTCCGGATAAGCCTTAGAATACTCCGATATCACACACACACACTGCCTGAATCCTGAAAAATAAAACCAGTTCCTATGGAACGATTAGGCTGCTATTACAGTGAGGAAAGTGAATGACAAATGCCCATGCGCATATGGTCAGAGACCAAAGGGTGTCAGATCCCTCAAATGTCCCAGGTATTCATTTGAAATATTAAAATGATCGCGGAATAATGCATGGACTGACTGTGCTTGAGGGAATTGGGAGTTCTTCCCCACAGGGGGAGATATAATTTGCTATCATCACACGTGTAACACTAACTACCTTCACTAGCATTGCAAATTAGACCAGGACTAGTGGGGATCACTTGGTGTCATGTTAACACAGTGCACTAGGTCAAGTTGCTCTCCTCTAATGCTCGTCAAACTGGCTGTGGCATTAGAGAGGCATTTGATTTCTTATGTAGGCCATATCTATGCATCAGATCTGCCCGTTGCTAATCATGTCTGACAGCCCCTGTTGCAGGGTTCCTTTTGGATCCTGGAGACTCTTTCTTA
>OMKL01097619.1:14276-31062 GCA_900302295.1 Parasudis fraserbrunneri | reverse complement strand
ATATAACAGAGAGAGAGAGAGAGAGAGAGAGAGAGAGAGAGAGAGCGAGAGAGGGAGGGAGAGAGAGAGTCAGTCAGTCAGTCAGTCAGTCAGACAGACAGACAGACAGGCAGTACCTGGGTAGTGTTTTGGGGTTAGCTCCAGCTTGTGAGAGAGCTGCATGGATCCTGTGGTGGTGTCAATCATGTAGACCAGCACTGAGCCACTGGAACACACACACACACACACACACACACACACACACACACACACACACACACACACACACACACACACACACACACACACACACACACACACACATGCATGTATTAATATACACACAGATACAGAGACATATATGTGTACGCGCACACACCCACACATACACAGACATGTACTCATGAACACACGCATAGAGACATACACACGAGCGCGTGCGCACGCAGCTCATTTTTCTCTCTAATCCAAAGCTAGCCGAGCATGACTCCAATCTGCTCTTCCACTGTAATCACGTCCAGCTATTAAGTCAATAAATCATCGTAAACTTGTTACCTAATTTATTCAGGAGTATGATGAATCTTTTGTCCTCTATGGGTGGTGGGCGGCAGCATAACGCTTACGGACTCCAGAACAAAAGAGTGTGTCAGTTTTTGTGCATCCTATGTACTAACACTACGCATACTTTATAGATATACACTTCACCCTCTCTGGGGGCAATTAAGTCCCTCCAACCTCATTTCCATTCCTCTTTGGGTATGTGATCGTGATATTAGTGCGTTATCAGTTCCCACCGCGCTCGTTCTGGAATTTACAACGCGGAGTCGCACAATTACCGGTTGATCGTGATAGCATGTGATGGTAATCTAATTTTCTTTTCTCCTCAAAACACAGTCATTTTGAAAAATGCAACAAGGATGTGACTTGTGTTTCTCGCGGTCTCTGGTGTCTTCCGATAGCCATATTTAATGGATTCGGGGGACGACCGTTTTAATTAATCACATGTTTCAGGCAATCAAATAAGGTTGAGGGGGTCGAGGAAGCACATAGCAGACTCATTTACAGGAAACCGGAGGGGTTTTTAGAAAAAGTAGAATCAAATATATGTTTAATGATCCATTATCGTGGTGAAATTGCATGAGCCCTTTTGGCAAGGGAGCGCGGGAGTACCCTGACACCCTGAGAGTCAATGGCTTTCGCTTTTGCTGTCTTTACTTCTTTTGTTGCTGTTTTTGTCCCCCCATCACCAGTTAAGCTTACTTAAGTTATACTTTATCAATTCCCGTGGGGAAATTATTCCTCTGCATTTGACCCATCCTAACCACTCAGAAGCCGTGGGCAGCCACAGACGGGCCCCTGGGGACCAACTCCAGTGCTGTAATGCCAGTACCTCGGTCAAGAGTGTACCTAGCATTGCATCACACTTCATAGGTTGTTAGCGGCGAATGCATTTCACCCACCGCCGGAGTTTCCCCACCTAAATGAGCTGTCATCCAGCCTAAAATAGTGTTCTTCGTATCCTTCGTTCTCCTAGAGTTTTACTGTCACATGGTCTAACTACTGTTTTAGAGGGGAAGAACTGGTACAGTTGTCACAGCGTGATCAGTCAGCTACTATGCTACGCGGGAGTTGAGGAACACTGTATAACACTGTGCACATCTGCCTATTAACTACTATGGTGGATGTATACTGTGGACTCAATTCGGAAAAACTGCCAACACATTATATATATGAAATATATAAATAAAAATGAAAACACACATCCATTCATTTCATGACACAATCATGACCCTTGGAGATATATGTTTCTACTTTTGTTTGATTCGGATGCAGCAACCAATTTGGTACAGACCTCAAACTGTGTTGTTTTATTAAAAAAAATAAAAAATCTAATAAAAAAAAACATCACAACATGTAATTTTAGCTCCGAATGCAGGCAACACTTTCAGCTTATGGAGAATTTGGCCCAAGTCGGACACAGATGTTGTAAACAGAAAATATCTGTCACAACATTTTCCCACCAACTGTTGTGACATGTTTTCAGTTTTATAGGTCCTAAAAGAGCCCTGCTTGGTATTGTGCTTTGTTTACTTTTTGGGGGGGGTCTGACGTGTGGGTTGGAGTTTAGTAACTTATTATACTGTGAAATTCTTCAGACCTCTCTTGGTAGAGCCTAAGGTGTGGCCAGCAATACCAACCACCTCCCCTATACCCACTGAAATCCCATCCACACACCAGACAAAAACAAAATATTTAAACAAAGCGCAATACCAAGAGGGGCTGTCTTGCCTAGAGGTCGCTGTTTGATGACATTACAGATTATACCTTTAAGGTTAGGGTTAGGTTCAGGTAGCGGTTAGAAAAGGTAAAGCTAAATGTCAACCATGTGACGTTTCAGTATGTATCATTTAAATGTTACATAAATATTCAAAGTTTTCAAAAATGAATACGTCTTATTAGCTGATATATTTATAGGTACAAAAGGATGTTTTAAACATGAGAATGCCCTGTCCATTGTGCTGACATAGCTGTCCAAGGAAGTGGGGACAGAGATATCTCTCCCCTTGTCTCACTTATAGATCTCTCACACAGTTTTTTCCGCCCCAAACAAGGGAGGGGCGGCTCCTTTGGCATGGGATAAATGAAAGGGTTATTAAACTGGCTTCGTCTGTGGTTCACACAGGCTCTTTAACTTGAACAAGGTCTTCTGATATTGATTTCTCTCTCTCTGCTAAGGCAGGGGATTTTGAATTTCGAAGCGGCTGTTTAAGGAAAGGAAAAGCCACTAGGGAAAACTTAGCATTGCAGCTCAGGTCACCCGACATCGCACGGCTCCGGAGCACTGTCATTGTGGGGGGAGTAACAGCCGATCATTTAGTGTTAGCAATGTAGCTCTTTAAATTCGGCTTGTCGGCAAAACATATAATCCTCCTGTAAAATGTCACTTTACCTCTCACCTCAAATGCAGTATAAAGGATAACATTACCGGTGAACGGGAAAGGAAAACACAGCTAATTTTCACCGTAGGCCAAAAAAAAAAGGAACCGGAGCTTCACGTTTTTTGTCAAATAGAGGACAATACTTAAGAGGTCTATTGAGCCATAGCCAACATACAACAGTAGGGAAAATGTATGGTTGTCGAAACAATGTGTTATTTATATGGTTGGCTTTACTGGATGTCTTAGCATGTGAGATGAAAATCTGCCAATCATATTTGATGGTTTGGCAGGTTGGAGCAAGATCATTTCTAATGGTTGGGGCAATGCCAGTGAAAACAAAACAAATCTCCTCTAAGTACTGGCAGAAGTAATGGAGAGGATTACAGGGAAATTCCACTGCAAATGGAGGCATAACTGATACATTTTCTCTATCTGGCCGGCCAAAGTGATCTCTGCTCAGAAACATTGGTCATGGAAGGTGCTAATTTGGTAGAGCTAAATGTCCTAATGATGCTTAGCTCTACTCTCACTCAATTTTGAAGAACTACAATTACCATCCCCAGGTAATTAGAATTTCCTGATACCTCAGCCATCTCTCAGCTTCCCAATCTCTTGCCAGGTAACGGAGTAAGGCAAGGCAAGGCAAGTTTATTTATATAGCACATTTCATACACAGAGGAAATTACAAGTGCTTTACATAAAATAGATAAAAAGGAAAGAGCATAAAAAAGATTAAAAAGCATGAAAGACATAAAAAATATATATAAATGTCACAGTGCAGAGTAGAGTCAGAGTGAAATTATTAGCAGCAATTAAATTTCAATTAAATATCCCCTCATCATAATGTAAACACTTAAACAATTTTCTATATTGAATGGCAATTCACCAAATAAACTACTGGAAATGGCTTAGCAGCATATTTACACCTTTACCCTCTTTGAAACTGCAAGGATCTATATATGCAACTTAGCAACAAGCACCCATGATATTTAAAAGGTATTACAAGTTGGCAGCTTATATTCTTTCAAGACATGTCAATACATACTCAGCTTTCTGTGTATGCTGGAGATAAAGGTGTCAAGTTACCACATATTGGACCATGAGAAGTTCAACCTATTAGTGACATCACACATACAACTCAGATTTCAAGGAAGTACAGAGAAGTTCTCCCTTCCCAGAGGATTGTGAAAAAGGCGCTCTAGTGGTAAGTTCTGCACAAATAATGATCTGTACAGTTAAAGTCATGCCTCCAATAGGAGTTAACCATAAAAAAAACAAGTTATTGAGTGGAGGGGATCTAAAAGGGCAAAAAGAAAGTAGCCAGAGTTGAGGCTGATCTAAAATATTTGTATTCCAACTACGTGTAGCATAATAATGCTGCTTCACCATGTTTTGTTTTAATTATATAGGAACAGTTAGCAACCATGTCCCCTATGACCCTGAAGTGTAGAGGTTTCATAGGGTGGAAGCAAGTCAGAGATGTATTTTGGCCCTAAACCATTAAGTGATTTATAGACAAGTAACAGCATTTTGAAGTCAATTCTATGACACACATGGTAGCCAATGCAGAGACGTGAGAACTGGTGTTAATATGTTCATAGTCTTTGCTAGAACTCTAGCAGCAGCAATCTGAGGTCTGGGAAGACCTGAAAAAAAGATTATTACAGTAGTCTAACCTACTGGAAATTAAAGTGTGAATTTGTTTTTCTAGGTCTTGTTAGGACATGTACCCTCTAAGTTTTGCTATAGTTTTACAATGATAATAGGATGATTGTGTGGGTGTTATAATTTATATCTGACTAAATAGTAACACCAAGATTTCTGACATGGATTTTAGACTTGTTTAGTTGGAGGATATTTTGGCACATCCAATCCTTGATTTGGTCAATGCACAGACACAGCGAGTCTATAGGAGCATAGTCACTCAATGAAAGAATGTATGTATAATTGAGTGTCGTCTGCATAGTTATGGTGCGCAATTTTGTTCTTTTGCATAATTTGGCCGGTTGGGAGCATATAGAGGTTGAATGAAATAGGTCCCAGAATTGAACCTTGAGGAACCCCACATCACGGATATGTAGTTGCCAATGGAAACAAAATAGTCCCTGTCTTGCAGATAGGACCTGAACCAATCTAAGGCCATGCCTTTTTTCCAGTCTGTCCAGCAGTATTGAATGGTCAACAGTGTCAAAATCAGCACTTAGCAATTAGGCTTAATAACTGCAGTTTTCAAAGCCTTTGGACAAATGCCTGGTAGGAGGGAACTGTTAACTATTTGCAGTAAATATGTTGCCAACCAGCTATAACATTTTTTAAAGAAACTTGTAGGCAGAGCATCAAGGTAGCATGTTGATGGCTTAAAAGGTTGTACAGTTTCCCCAGGAGTTTTGTAGTTAATGACCTTAAACTGTGTCATGTTTATCAAGTTACTTTTATGTGAATGTAGTGGCAACATATTTATGTTTGACATGGAACTATTGATAGCTTGTCTAATGTTTAAAAAAAAAAAAATTAAGAAGGAAGAAAACTCATTGCATGTATCTGGGGATAGGAGTTAAGGGGCTTAACTCCCCAGTTAGTCAGCCTATCAACAGTGGCAAATAAAGTGCGTACATTATTAATGTTTTGTTGATGATGTCAGAGAAAAAAAGATTGTCTTGCACTTTTCAATTCCAGATTGTAGGAATGAAGTCTCTTTATACTGTAGATGTCATGGTGAATGTAACCAGAAGTAAATGCTCACCCTCTCCCCTCCTTGTGTGTGTTTGGTAGGAGTGGCTTTGACTGGCGTTGTCTGACACCCACCCTTTTTTGCTGTATAGTGCTTTATAAAGCCGTGAGCTGAAGCATGTGCAGTAGTTTAGGGCGATATCTCCGGCCTGACAATATGTATACAGCTGGCTGTGAGCTCATTTTGCTCTGTAGTAAAACAACTTTTCCACAAATACACCAGACCCAGAGTGCAATTCCCCTTTAAGTAGAGAGAGAGAGGGAATAATGGGGAGAGGGGAGAGAAAACATCATATATCTGATTGGCTTATTGCTATCCTCTCCAATGTAAACTTTGGCTGCACTCCCCAGTTTTCAGATGACTTCTTTATCATCATCTTGGCTTTTGTGATGGTGTCCTCTTCCTGTCACAAACAAGGGCATATGCAGTGGATAGCATTATTATGATACAACAGGGACCAGAAATGCCATCATTTCAAAATGGCATCCTCAGACCTTCAAACCCAGCCAACTTTTCTCTCGCTGCCCCACCCTTGTTTTCTCTCTCTCCGATTGGATCGCGAGGTCAATGTGTGCGTTTGTGAAAAATCAGGACCACAAAATCAGGACATTTGGGGATTTGGGGACCAAATGAGGACACGTTTGATGTCCTGATTTTGTTTGACGAGCTACTGTAGTGTCATCATTAAAGGTTAGGGTTAAGAGTTAGGGTTGATTACAGAGTGAATGTAAGTCAATGGAATGTCCCCATATTTCACATCAACATTAAGGTGAGTTTATCTAGTATCATTTGGGCATTGCTTTTTTTTTTTTTATACAAAAATGATCCTTTTTCTTGCATTGCTAGGCAATCACACTAAATCCATTGCAGCCTGCCAGCTGAACACCTAAAGAACCTAAGCCTTCTTCTTCTTCTGCCAAAAAATTCTTAAGTGGACATTCCCAAATTAAACCTGCACTATGGAAGATTGGCACCTTGTGGTCATTACAGGTAACTGTACCTTCTTAAAACATGGCGGAATAGAGACAAGAAAGACATTTCTTCAAGCAAGGTAACGTTAGGCACTGTTTTACTTTTACATTTGTGTCGTTCACATTTTATTCTCTAGAAATGAGACTGTGGTCGTATCCATCCAGAAGAGCTCGTATGAGGAATTTCACTGTGTTTCATGCATCACAGTTGGGAGGGTTTTCTTTTGTTTAGCCTAACTTGACACAACTGAGTGATTTAGCTGGCTAAAGAAGCAATATTTTTTCATGAAAAATTTGCATAGTGCAGGTTTGAATAAAGACTGTGACACCAAGCACCAAACTGCTCATCTGTATCTGGTAACTAAGAGATCCACTGAGAATACTTTGTATTCATAGATATAGCTAAATTCAGCTACAGCATTCTGATGTAGACTCAGTTATCACGGTTAGCTGATCTTAAGGGTGATTGCATTTACTTGATCTTGTGCAGCTCAATGGGTAGAGCATGGTATGAACAATGCCAGGTAAGGGGTTTGATTGCCATTGGGGTGACCCATACTGTAAATGTATGCCTTATGACACGGTAAGGCACTTTGGATAAAAGCTTCCACAAAATGGCATATGTTGGGTATTTAGAAAGTGTACATTGAAGCTTGGGACTCAATTATTAAATTTTTGAGTGTTACTGTTTTCATTATGGCTTTATTGCCATCTTTGGCTGCTTGAAGGCAGTTAAAAAACCTATTCATTAAACCGTTTTATCAATATATGACTGAAATGGAGCACTCAAAACTCTGCTAGTGCATTCATTTAGAATGCTGATGAGACCGATTTGCTGGAGGAGTCACATTTTTAAATAAATAAATAAATAAGACACATAGTTTAATATCAGTGTGGCTTTCCTGTGCAATCTTAGGACAGTGTCATAGATGTGAAGCATTCACGCATTAAGTGAACTGCAGCCTGTTACTAACGTTGTGTGACGTTGCTAATGTAGATAGGCCTAGCAAATGTTGATAATGTAGATAATGTTGCTAATATACATTGATAATGTTAGCTCGGCTAATGTACGTTGATAACGTTAGCTCGGCTAATGTACACTGCTAACATTAGCTTGGCTATCATACATTGGCGATGTTAATAACGTTACTAATGTTAGCTTGGCTAACGTATGTTACTCATGTTACTTTACATTGCTGACGTTGATACCAGTACATTGGTAACATTGCTATTAAATGGCTAATGCATGTTGATAATGTTGCTAACATGGGGGGGTCCTGAGATAGCGCTAGCGATAGCTCTGTGTGTTGATGTTGTGTGGAAGTGTGATTGACATTGTGTAGCAGGGTGAGCTGTATGTACATCGCAGTGTGAGCTGTGACTGGCCTACTTCTGTGGGTGCAGACATACAGACAAACCCTGTTCTAGATGGCTGGCCCCTGACTGGACACAGTTCAACAACTCAGAAGTTTTAAAGTAGAATATTGTATACGGTGCCGATAAGAGTCTCAATATCACCCTCACCAAAGCTAAACACTCCTCTTCCAGTTAAGTTTCAGCATGATCAACTGAAACTTTACTTTATACTAACTCAGTTCCTGTTTGACTGTCTCTCTCTCCTCTCTTATTTCTCTCTATCACCTTCTCTCTTTTCTCCATATTTCTGCATTTCTCTTCCTCCCCGTCCCTCCCTCCATCCCTCATTCCCTTCCATGCGTTAGTCTTCCCTCCATCTGCTTATGTACAGTCAGTTGACTTGTCTCTCTCTGTGGACTATTGCTGTTTCAGTATGAAAAGCAACATTCTCATATATCTCAAGAATGGTTGAACAGAGATAAATATTTAATGAATATACTGCTGGCTGGTAAAAAATACTCTTACCAGGAACTGGTTATCACAGGAGAGCCCAACTTTAAATGCATGGATGGAAATTACAATGGACATTTACAAAATGGAGAAGATGACAGCATTTGTTAATCATAAATTGGAACAATTTGCTTCATGCTGGGAAAATTGGATTAACTATGTAACACCCCATAGGCCTGATTTTATTTTCACATATCAATTATTATGTTGTAAAGAAAAGATCACTCCCTAATTGTACATTGTTTTTCTTTCCCTTTGGTGTCTGTTTTTCTGAAAAGTAATATTTTGAGATTTGTGACAAACATGAATATATGATGTATACATGCAGTATCTGAAATACAAATTATAGCAATGTTTGTTTGATGCTGAATGTCAATAAAATTAGTAGGCTCATCCTTCATTGACCATCCTCCCACTGGCTCTTCCTTCTTTGACCATCCTCCCACTGATCTCTGCCTCTTAAGTATATCTGATGGTTTTCTTTTGGACATGATACACAACCTTCTTCTCTATTTCTCACTCAGTCCCCGTCTCTCTCTGTCTCCCTCTTTATCTCTCTCCCTCTCTCCCACCCTCTCCCCCCTCTCTCTCTCTCTCTCTCTCTCTCTCTCTACGATGAAGATGTATAATTAACAGAAAGAGTGTATTAGTATGAGATATTACTGCCAGCTTTTATGTTGACAACTAGGTATAGTCTACTGAATGACAAATATTACACAAAAAAGAAGGCCTTATGGATTATTCATAAGAAGCCATTTGCAAATCAGTTTAAAAGAAAATTTATACTTGCTTGAAGACATTACTTGACACTACAAAAATGATTTCAAAAGCCATATGTTATTTTTTCTCATGTTATTTTTCTTGTATTTCTTTCTTGTATTTTTCTTTATAATGGAGTTCTCTGCATTATGTGCTGGTCTGAAGCCTGTGTTGTGCTCACTTTCAGAGAAAGGTTGTCCATTTTTCCAATGTTATCCTGATTTCAGGCATACAATTTACAATGCGAGCCTCATGTATTAATTGCCTCCTACGCCATGCTAGTCCTGACCTATGGCACTGTTCTCTGACTGCTGGAGTCAGCCATCAATGATCAATCTCCTTTTATACAACAGTTGGTTCTGATCAAGCAATCTGATTGGCTGACAGCTGTGTGTTATTTGCTGTACCATCACAGCTAGGAGCCGCTTAGCAACGCATACACACAGAGCTGAATAAACTCTAAATCTCAATGTTTTATTCACAGGATAAAATAAGATATGTATAAAAACTGTTGTATGAAAGCAATAGAACTTGAGTAATGTTAATGTAGCTAAAAAGGCCATTTACCGCCTAGAGTCACTGCATAGCTACCTATGCCTCAAGGCTGAACAGGTGCATGGCCCATCTAAAAAAACAAGAAAGGTGTAAAATTACACAAGCAATGTTCTAAAGGTAAGAAAAACGGCAACATATGTCTGTCCTTCTGGATATGAATTATGTAGAAGCTACCTGTCACCTTCACTTTGTGGCAGAACACAGTTCCTAGTGTCCTGGGTTGTGACAGCATACACCGACTCATCTACAGAAACCGTAGGGATTGCGCGAAAGCACAGTCACATATATTTTTAATGATCCATTATCACAGTAAAATTGCATCAGCCCTTTTGGCAGGGAGCATGGCTGCACCTTGGCACCAGCTCATATAGTCCATTAGGCCTGTATCTTGGGGAAGAAATCTCCTCAATGGAATGAAAGAGGAACAGAGGGTACTTAAGAGAGAGGAGGTGAAGGAGGAGCAGGAGAAGGAGGAGGAGACGGGGGAGGGAGGGAGGATTGGAGACAACATGCATATATGATTAGCCTGTTGTTATTCACCTGAAATAAACTTTGAGCTGCAATGCTCTTATTTTTTGGTTGCTTGCTTCTTAATCATCTTGACATTTTTGGCTGTGTGCTCATCTCATCAAGAACAAGGATGTCTGTGGCGAATAGTGAAAGTCATTGAAACCATACCATGGGCACCAAAAATGCCATCAAGATGAAAATGTTCCCCCGACTGTCAAATCCAGTCAACACCCCGCCCAACCCCCCTTTCAATCTCTCCCCTCTCTCTACTCATGTAGATGGTAGACAGCAGACGGCAAACTGGATACCATTATTTTTCAATGAGAGATGACGGCAAAATCTGATAGCGCCAACGTTGATGGCAACGGCAAAATGCACTGCGATAAAAGTTGAAATATCTCAACTTTTGCCATGCTCTGCCACATCTATTTCCAAACCTGTCAAAATTAGGGTCTTCTTTTGCTTTGTAAAACAAAGTAAGAGCTTTTTTTCTGAGATGCTATTTGCAGGAATAGTTTCACCAACAACTTCCCAATAAGTGTTAAAGACTGCAAATTCCACACACACACACACACACACACGCACGCACATATGGAATACTCATTCCATGACAGTGAAGGGACCGGTGCCAGAGTTTGTGGCTCTCTTATTAAGTTGTTCACATTGACTCTAGTGTTAGCACTTAGGCAGGCAGCGTAGGCAGGTCACAGAGGTGGGGTTGCTGCGTGGGTTGCAGCAAGGCGTGTGTTCAGCCCTGGGCACAGGCTCACTCTCCAATGAACATCAGCGCTGATGAGTCAACAATCAACCCCCAGGGTTAAAGTTTTTATCATCACCCTCCACCGTACTCTGTCTCCCTCTCATTCTCTCCTTTCCTTCTTCTTCTTCTCTCTCACTCTCTCTCTCCCTCTCTCATTTCAGTATGGCGAACATGTTCTCTCTATCTCTTTCTGTCCCTCTCTCTCTCTCTCGCTCTCTCTCTCCCTCTCTGTTTGTCTCTTTCTCATTTTCCCTCCCCAGCTAAACTCTCTCTCTCTCTGACCATAGCTCTCTTGCCATTCTCTCTAACTCCCTCACTCTCTCTCTCTCTCAGTCTCTGTCCAATTTGTTACAGCTCAGATTTATTACTGCAATCTGTCAGTGCTCCTGCCACGGCCCTTGACACCTTCTGTTGCAAACCATCTTGCATATGTTGTTGTTAGTATAATATAGATACTGTACATACGCCAGCACCATAAAAAAGCCCCAGGCAGATATGAAGATGACTGAATGTTGTTGTGGCTGGAAAATCACAGCACACCAATGACTCATTACAAACATCCATCAGGTAAGGAATGCTTCCTCAAGAGATGGAATGGTACTATTACTAGTTAAAGAGAAAAGTAAACCATATCATATAGATTTAATGGGGACCTATTGTGGAAATGGGTTTTGCCTTGTCTTTGTATGGATTTGGCAGTCTGAAATGTTATTTAGGCGCAGGGGGAAAATGACATGTGAACATGCTGTTTGGCCAGGGTTTGAAGTCTTCAGATTGACAATCTGCTCAGAATTATTGCCCTTTGTGATGTCACAAGGGACACAAGCAATATATTAGCTTTCATTTAAAGGTAAAGGTTACTTTATTTGTCAATTACACAAGGCAACTGAAATGTGTTCTCTGCATTTGACCCATCCTAAGGAGCAGTGGGCAGCCACAGTGCGGCGCCCGGGGACCATCTCCAGTTGTAACGCCTGTACCTCTGGTCAAGGGCGATAGCAGGAGTATATAACTAACATACATGTCTTTATTATGGTACCCACGCAAACATGGGGAGGACATGCAAACTCCACACAGAAAGGCCCCCCACCGGGGTTTGATCCCAGGACCTTCTCGCTGTGAGGCAACAGCACTAACCACTGCGCCACCGCCAATTAGTTGTGATTTTTGGAACCACACTGCCTACCTAATGTACTGCCCAGTCTGTACAAATGTTTCACTCCCCCCTGGGTGTGGGGTAGCCCAGCAGGGAAGGAAATAATTAATTAAACATACCAACAATAGCATGTTCAACACCAGGGAAGAAAGAGGTGCTGGAAAATAAATAATGAAAATTAGATTTAGACTAGTTTCTTTGCAAAATTATTTTAACAAACATGTCCCACAGATTCAAGGAAGTAGTATAAAATTGTTGAAAAGATACATAATATGTCCCCTTTAATGAAGGCTTCATAGAAAACTGGCCCCATTTGAACCAGGGATGTACGGTAAGCACTACAAGTTTTCTGGAACTGATGCTCAGAGATTAGGGTTTGGAATTTATCTGAGTGAAAATGTATTCACCTGAGGACTATTGTGACATCAGCGTGAAAAGAAGATTGGGGAGAGTCGTGAGGCATGCAACCCCAAGAGGTTTAGATGGGATGACAGTGCATCCTTTTACTACTGTGTTGCTGTGTTACCGAATGCTGATGATACACGGGTGAATTTAAATTATCACATTATTATTCAATATAAACAGGCAATACTGCGCTCAACCTTGACAGATACTGACAAATGGGACAATATGGATAACATGATAGGCTGTCATGATAAGGAACAAATGTATGATTAATTTAAAAAAATGGTCATCAAAATTATTGTCTATCTACAATGGCTTGATTTTTTATATTTGGTATGTGTACATATGGTCTTGAAGAGCTTGACTTGTAGATGGAAAATAAGCTTTTTAGAACTTTCTTACCCCATCATAACTCAAAACACAGGCTTGTTTCAAATGTTTACAAACATTTAACATGTATATAAAATGCTGTGAACTTTCAGGTTTTGGTGTTGTATAGTGTCAGTCCTTGTATCAAGAGTGGCATCATTCAATTTAAGAATTAAAAACTATTTATTTTCAGTGGTGGGGCTACCTTTTTGGATTGAGGATTGGGCCTTTAAATTTGTTTTTCCCTAGCGGTCCATTGATATGAAAATAGGTTCCCTTGAAAAATGTCGTAGTTCAACTATAAAATGACTGTAGTAACACTGTACATCTTTTTGACCAAGATAGGTTGGATCCTCTCACCCTGGGGAGCCACTGCAAGTAGATAAATAAATAAATAAATAAATAAATAAACATTTGTAATCACAGGGCATGACTGCAGGCCAAATCAGTGGCTAGGCCATTGGGATTAATCCCAAATCTCCTGATATCCAGTCCAGGCCTGGTTGGGCCTGCCTTCAGTTGTTGTCTATCCTATCTTGTCGTTTAGGTCATGTGGTTCAGTAGGAAAACTCAGAGGCTTTAGGGTTTCCTGTGGCTGTAAAAGGTTTGTTTACATTGGCAATGTTTGTAAATGCTGGAGAAAAACAGCAATATTCCAATTTACAATGGGTTAAGACAATTAAAAACAGTGTGCAGTATCTTCCATCTATAGATCAAACTCTTCAGAAATGCATGTGAATACGTCGATTAGGGCTTTAAAATAAAAACGATTCAGAGGTTTAAAGGGATAAAAAAATAAAAATTAAAAAAAAGCACACTATAGAAGGCATAACAGCCAAAATGCCACTGTGAAATTATAGACTTATAATTATAGACTGCAATACTGCATTGGATTTTTCACAAAATTTCTACAAGTATGATACATTCCAAATAATATTTGGAATAAAGGTTGTGATATATCTCACACACAGTCCAAATAGAATTTACAATGGCCTGCCAAGGCACCAAATCCTATTAGGTCAATTTGCTTGGCCAACTAAAAGTTTATTTCAAGACCACTATACTATTCACCCCTAATTGAGAGAATTTGGCCCAACCCTAACCCTAACCCTAAGCCTAACCCCAACCCTGAAACCATCAGACAAACCTGTACAAAGCACGCTGAAAAAAAACCCACCTCTAGGCTAAATATGAGCTCAAGCTGAATGCAAAAGTCTGTTCACCTTGAAGCACAGCATCTGCTTGGCACGTAGTCCACAGACAATAGCTGTAACTGTTTTCTTTTAAGCCAATGACATACACTTTTGCTAACACAAAAACAAACAAAAAGTTATGCGCTAGTCAGAAAACTTGTTGGTATAAAGAGGAGAGAGCGTGAAATCCTGTGGGGGAGACTAGTCCTGTGTGTTTACAAGCAGTGCCCCGAGGCAAAGGTTGCCTGCCACGGATAATTCATCTCTTTAAAAAAGAACTAGGGCTATTGTTTGAAATATGACTACAACCATTATTTCTGACAGAATAATTAAACATTAAAGGGCAAGAGAGACGCACACTGTACCTTAATGGCATCCAAATGGTGCAAAAATAAAATTAGCAATGCAAAAAGCATACATGTGACTATGAGCGTGGTAATAGTGAAGAATGATGGGTCACAAATGAATGTGGACCTTTTTTATTCAGCACGCTTGCAGTGTGGCGCCAACACTGGTGTTTGCTGCCAGTTCTTTTTTATCATCCTTTTTACTACCAGAGATAGTGATGTATGAATACCAATGACCATCTTAACATGTGTGCACTTATTATAAGTCTCACACGATAAGAGCATTCGCCAAGTCACTAAAATGTAAATGTATGTGGAGTAAAACCAACAGAGAGGACGGAGCAGAGAGGCAGAAAAAATAATTTGCATGCCAGAGGTAGCGTTTCGAGCAGCATGGACTGGCCTCGAGAGCGACTGCATTACGTTTGCTATGTTTAGTATGTACATACATTATGTTAGTATATCATGTGTGAACTAGAAAAGTGCGCTCAGTAGAGCGCAAATCTCCACCAGGCGGCAGTCAGACAGTTTGTTTAATGTGCCTGCCTCATTCTCTGAACATCACGGGGTGGACACAAAATAGCACACAAGTAGTTCAACAAACTTGGGAGATGCAGGAGCCACACATTTCTTCTCTCTCTCTCACAGAGCAAACAAACACACCTACAATATTTAATGCAGAGACCATCCATTATGGTACCATTTATTATAACTAGACATGTGCTGTCAGTGGCCAACAGTGGGTATATCCCTGAATGGCCCGAATTCTCAATCCACCTTTTGTGACCATGTCCCTAATTTGAGCTGTTGAGGAGAAGTTAATGTTTTTAGTTGTTTTTTTTGAGAATGACACCGCCATGCGGCCAGATGACTCAGAACTTCACAGGCCTCCTTGCTATGGTAAGGCAAATATATCTGTCAAGAAGGGCTGTCAATGAATATTCTATATTCAATTAAATATTTGAATTGTAAAACAAAAAAACAAAGAAAGAAAGAAAAATAGACATGCGATTGTGAAAATGAATATTCAATTGTGAAACAAACAAAAAAAAGCAGTGTAACAGACTGTTTTATATTTTACTATGTGCTTCTGTATGCAAGGTACTATGTCCCTCTTGAGTTGCCATATGGCAGGAAATGTTGGTGGATTTCTGCATTTCATAGCGGATTGAAAATGAAATGTACTGTCTATCCCTTGAGCTGAAACGAGCCGATAATTCAACAACAACAACTGCGTGGCAATGATCGCAGAGAGTTTAGAACCCAACTCAGCCGTGGAGAGAGTGATTTGCATTCCAAAGAATCTAAAAAGTCCCTTTTGGAAATACTTCTGGAGAGACAGCATTCTCATTGTATCGCCAACCTCATGCACGAGAAAGAGAGAGAGAGAGGGGGATGGATGTTGTTCTCAGAAGGTTTTTGTTGAGTTTACAAGTGTTGCGACTAATGGTCAGTAAAATTACATTTGTCATGCAGGTGTGTTGTATTTTTGTAGTTAACATTATGCACTAGTAAGCACTGTGTTGTGATGATGAAGAGCAGTGTTACTGTAAATCATGGATGATCGCTGTATGTGTTTTTGGTATTCTCTTTTTTTGTGCCTTTTTTTGCTTTTCTTTTCTTGTGTGTAAGTACATGGAGATGGAGCTACAAAACCAGAGTTAAATTGTATGCAAATACTGATTGTATTCTATTCTGATGAAATTCTGATTCCAATTCCAATTGTGTGGGTACACGGTAATGTTAGATGGATTTGTTTTGTATTGTGTGCATGTTGAGAGAAAGGGAGGGATAGAGAGAGAGTACTGTAGTGGCCAGTTGCATCAGCTGGAGAGGGAGAAGGAGAATGGAGAAATGTCTGCTGCATTTCCTGGGTTTTAGGGCAATAATAGATATTTGAATAGTTCGATCCTATGTGTTTTTTTTAGAAGGAATAATCAAACATAATTTTTGGCCAGTTTTGACAGCCCAACTGTCACGTTTGGTGGAAATTGGATCAGGAGATACACTAATATGAATACTGAACGTTTGGCCTGATGGTGGTGCTAGACGAAAGGTCATGGGGTCACCAAAATCAATAAGATTCCTCCTCTTGGGGTCATGAATGTGCACCGCAGATTTGAAAAGTTGTTAGAGATACACTAATGTGAAAATACACTAATTACATAAAGTTTAAGTTTGGCCTGATGGTGATGCTAGAGGAAAGGTCATGGGGTCACCAAAATCAATAGAGTTCATCCTACAGC
>OMKL01097619.1:1508-14057 GCA_900302295.1 Parasudis fraserbrunneri | reverse complement strand
CCTATGTGTTTTTTTTAGAAGGAATAATCAAACATCATTTTTGGCCAGTTTTGACAGCCCAACTGTCACGTTTGGTGGAAAGTTGGTTAGAGATACACTAATGTGAAAATTGAATATTTGTTCTGATGGCAGTGCTAGAAGAAAGGTGATGGAGTCACCAAATTCAATGGGTGTCTTCCTCTAGGGGTCATGAATGTGCACTGCAAATTTGAAAAGATTCAAACAAAAGGTATTCAAGATACACTAATTACATAAAGTTTAAGTTTGGCCTGATGGTGATGCTAGAGGAAAGGTCATGGGGTCACCAAAATCAATAGAGTTCATCCTACAGCGGTCATGAATATGTACCGCAAATTTGCAAAGATTTGAATTTGAGTTATCGCGTTCACAAATAGGATATGAATGTCTGGCCTGATGGTGGCACTAGAGGAAAGGTCATGGGATAACCAAAATCAATAGGCTGCTTCCTCTAGCGGTCATGAATGTGCACAACATATATTAGACCAATCGGCCTTGTAGTTTGTGAGATTTGCTGCAGATGGATACATGGATACATGCACACACAAACACACCGGGCTGCCGCCTTGTGGAGATAATAAGGCATGGCAACATGAGGTTGTGGGGAAACCAAAGACACCCACACTGTGACCTCACAGCCTTCCCAAAGGATTCCATCAGCAAGCAGCAGCTAGCCTGGTAGCCAGGCTCATTTGTTACCGCAAACTGTAGAAAAGTAGAAAGATCTTTTGCGAGAAAGACTGGCTTCCAAGCTAAGCAGCAACAGCTTCTCAGGAATTCAAACTAAACGTTTCAATACAAAACACAATATATCTAGCCTAGCAAGGCTACAGTATATAACTTTTAGACTTTCTTTTTTAAACCTGATTTTCATTGCTCAATTTTTCAATAAAACAAATAAACAGCTGGTCCAAATTGTTAGTTTTTTTGTAAGAAGAGGCCTTAAGACAGGAGTAACTTCAATAATAATTGATACAGAGTTTTATTTCATGATGATGGCAACCATATCAAGATGGCGATGGTTTCTGATGGTGTTGATGGTGTCTACATTTCTGGGAAAAAATGACATAGTTCAAATATGTGACCCCCCCCCTCCATATACTGTATCTCAGCCCAGGCCTGTTTAATCCCCATGCAGCTACAATATATATTGACACTAAAGGACATCCTCAATGCAACGCTGTCAAGCCCCAAGGTGTAAATCCTTCAGGCTGCTGGTCTCGGACCGTGAGATGATATTTCCCACTGACCTTTTCCCTGCCAGTTCAACCAGTTTGACAACAATGTCTCAAAGTCTTACGGCACGCTATAGGTCACACCAGGGACAGACTTAGAAACGTTGTGACTTAGTGACACCCTACCCTGGGCTTACAATTTTCAATTACCTGCACACCTGACAGTGAAAGGTGATTTCTGCTATCGGATCGCCCACGGTCCGACTCCACTGGCAGGTCTGGACACAAAGATCGAAGAGAACTAACTCCGCACACACGCACGCACGCACGAATACATATACACACACTCACATACACACACGCACGCACGCACACATGCACAAATACATATACACACACACACACACACACACACATACACACACACACGTGCAAGCATGCATGCATACACACACACACACACACACACACACCATGCACACGCAGGCATACACACACTCACACACACAATCACACTGACTTCACTGAAGATAAAAAACACTGGACTCTGGGCTAAGCACACAACTTGATCACGTCTCCCTTGAAATAGGCCTAGATATATATATATATATATATTTTTACGATGTAACGTAGTTAAATAAAGGTCAAAAAAATAATAGAAAAAATAAGAAATTGCATTGTGGTTGCATTGTGATGTAGCACAATTGACTAATGCCTGGTTTCCAGAAATCATCTTATCAGTAAGATAAAATCATCCGGGCTCCACAGTATCATCTTTCTCAATAGGCTAGAGACGATCTTATCACAGAGAAGCCCTGGAACCCCGGACCAACTTTCAAGATGGATGAAACTTACTGTGTTCACAGCTAGGGATAAAGTGCTGGTGTTTGTACCTTAAATAGGGTTTTAGCTGATAGTATATCAGAGATTCAAATATCCTATAGCTACTGTACATGAGGAGTGCTTCGTTCAGCTAATTTCATTTGCTGTGTTTTCATTTTTGAGCCTTTGAGGTTCGCAGCAAGGGACTTCTCCATCCAGGACAAACCGTAGCCTACTATTGCAGGAAATAGAATTTGAAATGTTTTAAATTTACTCTATCCAAACTGGGGACTACAATTGTTTTATCAAAGCATCATGAAGAATACATCTGCCTCAAGCCGCACCGCAGGAAATACCTTGTTATTCATGGAAGTGACTTTTCAATAGCCTGTATGAGACTGTATTCCAATGGGTCTCAAAGGAATAAATTCATAGGCCCAGGTGGGAGTGTTCTTCTGCGACTTCCACACTCCATTAAGCCCTTAGCAGGCAGTTTAAGCAGAGGCCGCATTTAAATGCAATATTTATAAAACAAAATTATAAAAAATAATAATAAATGTAACATTTTGAAAACAATAAAACCTGTGGATTCCTGGGAAAATCTACAGACTGAATAGTCACACGTTTGGGGGGGGGGATTAATCTGGTGTTTCGTCAGTGTTTGGCAGCATAAATATCTCTCCTTCCTGAGATGTGAGTGTCGTTTCTTTATGACTATCATGGAATATTGAGCAGAAGTGCATCATGGCTGTCTAAAGATGTACTGCTGAATTATGTATATATATATATATATATACAGAGGCGGTTGGATAAACTGAGAAAGCCGCTCGCTCCATCTACTCCCCACAGCATCCCGCCATTTGACCTTCCTCTCCATTACCTACGGTACAGAGCATATTTCATGTCAACACAATCAATTTTTGTTTGCCCTGATCCTATTCTGCTTTCGCGTCTCTCGCCGGAGCCCTAACCCTGCCTGCTCCTCAGGTCCTGCTTGTTTCTACTTGTTTATAAGACAGGGGAGCAGCTAGGGTTCACTGGTGTTCCGACAGTGTGTTGGGATGAAGTGTAAACATAAAGAAATGTATAGTTTAAACACGATTTCATTGGAAAGAAAACTGCACCATGAGCGATTGCAATGACCTTCGACGTGGCCTTGGCCGTAAAGTGTATTGTGTAGCCATCAGCTGGTTTCTCTGCCAGTTCACCTCTCTCAGACATCGACTCAGCATGCGTGGATTACAGTATACTAAAATAGCAGTCAAATAGCAGTTAACCTGACAATATGGATGTAACCTTGAAAGACACCATTCCGAACTGTACAAGACTCTAAATTGCACCCGATGGAAATTAAGCACTACAGGGAAATGAATTATGCAAGTTTGAATGTTTGGCAGTACACTGCCAGTCATGACTGGCTCTGTGAGCAAGCCTCCATTTCTTCAGAGACTTAACTGTTTTCCCTAACACCCCCCTCATTAAGTCAAAATACACAGAAAACACAAACAATGCTGTCTCTCACGCTCCACACTATCTCCCTACATACCTGTAGTCCTGTCTCCAAGCCTTTCTATAACTAGACATACAGCTGAATATACTAGATTCATATCTGTTGTCATCTCCCCATATACCTGTAAGTCATTTCCCCCCGCCTCACTATAACTAGATATATTGCTACTGTCTGAGCTGAGCAGCTGTAGCCCTTTGGACATGTTTCTGACTTTTTTTTATTTCTGCAACACAGTGCAAATCGGCAGGTAATGATCGAAATGCTTACCGAAGTCCCCGGGCACGAAGATGTCGTAGACACAGCTCTGGCCTCTGGTATAATTATGTGGGTAGTTTGGGGACAGCACCGTACCCTCTGATCCGGTAGAACGACCTCCGCATGGAGCTGTGGGTGAAGGCATGGAAAAGCAAACAAAAAAAGCACAATGACAACTGGGTTACAATACCTGGGGAAATACGGCAATACAATACATCAGCAAATCCATTCTACACTGGCACAAGTGCACAGGTAAGCAGTTCAAAACTAGGAAATAAGATGGGAAAAAAAGAAACCTCTTGTCACTTTTGACCACTTAACTGCTGACTAATATCATTTTGGTGAGACTATTTCTTTTTTTTTTTTAAAGGCACAATTGGGGACATTTTCAAAAGGAATATGAACTGGAAAAAGAGAAGGGAGGGTGAGGAAAAAAAACAAGTGAGTTGTGTTCACAAGGTGAAAATTCTGAGAGCAAACAACTGGGGAGAAAAAGTACTTTAGGCCTTCACACAAAGTAAAAACACAATCAATCAACAAAATTACACAAACAAACAATCACAAACATTCCAGAGGCCCCCTATTAAAATAAGCCCATAATAACAGCCACTGGTGCATTGGGAGCATTGACAATCACAAATGAAACGGGCCCCAATCAGTAGGGGGCCCAATAATAACCAAGACTTATTTGAATTGTTCACCGACTGTCAGGAAATGTTGTATTTTCAAAAATAATTGAAAACGGTGGCTATGAATGTCGTTAGTGTTATTTGCAATGCTATAGGCTATTTGTGGTGCCGAAATTTCAGTGTTATCTGGTAGACAGTGGGTAGGTGGGTGGCGTGTTCCCACTGAATGTTTTTTTTATTTTTTTTTTTATAATAGGCTCCCGCATGGCATTGCTTGCTCCTTATTCACAAATATTTAACAACATGTTTCTGCATGCTAATGTTTTCATCTAAAAAAACAAACTAACAAACGTTTTCTCGCATCATCATCTTACATTATTGACACCGATTCGATTGTCCGCCGGGTTCATTAATAACAAACCCGTGGCCTGTCATGCACCTGTGCCGGCATCTCGACGTACTATCTTAAGCCGTTAATGATGCAGCTAATTTGCAGAGAGGCCCCCCTAACGCAGTCGCCTCACACCTCACGGACCAAGCCAGCAGGTGGGGGAGCCTCCACTGTAAACAAACACACGCGCTCATTTGTCGGAGGGAAGCTGTTACCAGCTGCTCTGAACCCCATGTGGCCAGCACAATGCACATGTCACCACCGTTCCGCTGAGAGGCGCGGGGGAGGAGGAGGAGGAGGAACAGAACCGAGCAGAGAGTCTACTGCGGAGAGGTGGATCAGCAATTAATCCAGGTTTGGTTGTTGGAGGAGCATGAGGCATGTAATGAAACATATGCGGAGAACGGCACGCGGGAATCCAGTCCAAACCAATCTGTCAAATGTGGACGGGTAGCGGTGGTGTAGTCATGGTAGTGGAGGACGTTAGTAGTGCCCTACAGAAAACTCTTTTGCAAGTGTGCTTGGTAGACACAGAAATGCCAATACACAATACAAAACACACAATGCATACAAAAACTTGACAGGACACTACAGAGGGAAATAGCAGCACGCTAAAGTCATTCGTGTTTACCCAGTAAATTGTGTATTTGAAACTTTTATTCTGCTTTTATTCTCTATGAATCTCTGACACTAACCTGGTACAATTAAGGTTGAATAAAAAAATAAAAAATAAAACATTACAGAAATGTGACCACTATCCTGAGAGGAGGGGGGCACACTGCGACACACATCCTATATTTTACTTGTTATTAAGCTGATATTCTGCTAAGGGTAGGTGGGCATACTGTGATCCCACCAACATATATATTTTTATGGTAATTAGGCTGATAAGTGGGTATACTCTAAATGCCCAGAAAAAGAGTTTGGTAATCACTGTATACCTGTGTGTGCCTTGAATTACAGTATGAAATAAGATATGCCATTAGGTGGATGCTTTTATCCAAAGTGCCTCACGGCACAGTGAGTGCATACATTATTAGTATCCGTGGCACAAGGAGGAATGAGAACACTCATACGGCACCTGTCACCACATATCACGGGTCGGTGCCACCACATAGGGTTAACGTGCTATATAATTAAATTCTCATTCACTGTACTGTATATGTTCAGTAGACAGTCGGTTGATGCTCCTGTCAAATGTAATATAACATGACAATCATCACCAAGGCTTAGTACAGTAAGGTATGAGGTGACATCGATGGCACTGAAGTTGAATGGAATGGAAAAGTCAAACAGAACATAAGTCAAACAGAACATAAGTCAAACAGAACATAAGTCAAACAGAGCAGAAGTCAAGCAGAACAGAAGTCAAACAGAATAGAAGTAAAACAGAACAGAAGTAAAACAGAACAGAAGTCAAACAGAACAGAAGTCAAACAGAACAGAAGTAAAACAGAACAGAAGTCAAACAGAACAGAAGTCAAACAGAACAGAAGTCAAACAGACACGCATGTCTGCTGCTGCTTACAATAGCACCAGATAGGTAGCTTGTTTTCCCATGCACCATCCTTGCATTTTTCTTTTCTTTTCTTTATCTTTTTATTGTATGATTGTGCTGCTTTATTTAGTGATGGTGGCCGGGGGAAAGGGTGTATACTACTCTACCCTCAACTACTTGTTAAATAAACGAATGCCCGATGCAATTAATCCCATTTCTGCTGAACATTCAGTGGGGTTAGTGGTAGCCTGCCATGAGATTTAGACGTTGACACTGAACCTGCCCTGAGACAGAGCCTTGAGCTGTGGCCTTGAGATTGTCAGGTTGCCAGTTTTAATCCCAGGACTGGGAGGGAAATTTGGGTCAGGAGTGAAACTAGTAACAAGAGAGTTGGCTAACGATATTCTCTTCCCGTAAGTACCACTGATATGCCCTTTAGCAAAGCACTTAACCCCAGAGCTGTTGTGGTGAAGTTACTCAGCGGCCGACAGTACAGTATAAGACTGTGTTGGTTATGAGTGGCTCCCAGGTGTACCTGCGTGTGTCCCCGCCTCCCCTGCCACTGCAAATGAGAAGTGAGCTCTCATTCAACTTAGCCTGTTTTAATACTGTAAGAGGATAAAAAATTAAGTGGGACCACTAAAGAGAGGATTGCTTGGTTGTCATCCTGATACTATAAATTAATGAGGGGATTTATTCCAAAAAAGTTATATAATTTATTACTTTTTTGAATAAAACAGTGTTACCTTGTTACCATTGTTAAATATTTCCATAGTAGAAACTAATACATCCTTTCAAATGTGACTATTTTACAAACAAATGGCTTAAGATTATATGGCAAAAACTTTTTTGAAATGAAAATGAAAATTACACGGGGGCACTGCAGAAGTATATGAATATGTTTGACTTAACTTGACATCATATAGATATCATTGAGGTTATCCAGGGCATACTGCACTATCTCGTATATTTTATCTTACATAACACCCTTCCTCTAACATCCAAGCTAGGCTCCTGCATACCGTAAATGCTCACCCTGTAAAAGCTCAATGAGTTCTGTTTTAGCTCAAAGGATCCTGTGTATTGGAGAATGCAATACATATACACAAGGTCATAGCAAAGTCTTTCAGAAGTCAGTTCACTCTGCCATCTCGAGAACGGGGACTAACAAGACTAATCAAACCTGACCCCTATAAATGCAGTCCATTTACCTATCTCTTTGAATGGGGAGCCATCCGTATCTAAGAATCTGTCATTGTTTTTCTTTCATATTTGAAGTCACTGGTAAATTACTGACAACAAAGAATGGTTATTTTGGTCAAATAGGGCAATTTAGAAAAATGTCCTTTATCCACTTCTACTTCTACCTCGAGACCAACTTCTACACATGTGCCATCCCGTGGTTTTCCTTGGTTACCATAGCAACCACTCACCGCACACATGTAATAATTTTTTTCTGAATATGTTTTGTTGCCTGTCTTTTAAGTACATAGACATAGGATTTATAACAAAATGCACTGAAGCATAAATACTGTATGCTACCATACATACTGTATGGTTCAATTCTCCCCTTAGATAAAATGGCAAACTTTCACATACAGGTCAAGAGTTAACTGTTTCATACATTCTTTGGCTGCAAACGTCTGACTAAAATGTCTGCCCCATCTTCAAGAGTATTTTATTTTTAAATGGCAAAGGGCAAGTTTGTTATTTCCCTATGCACTATTGGCACTGATCAAATGTATTGCATTTCAAAACACATACTGTAACATCAGAGATTTCGTATAGTCTAAACACACTCCTACACACAGCTTTATATGCTGCACAGCCTTGTCCAACCCTCTGTGTAGGAGAGTGATGTAAACACTTTCTTAATGTCTTGCCAGTTTGAGTTCAAAGTTCAAAAATATTATTTATGTTCAAACTGCAGAGTGGGAGAGAACTCTCTGTGATACTTGACATCTACGGCCTGATTCATAATTTAAATCAGAAGAACACTTTGCACATCTATTTCATGAGACAGGTGTGTAGGAGAGAGACGAGTAGGTCAGAAGTTGCAATGAAACAAATTCCTGCACACTGTCCAACTTGCGTTTTTTTATTTGTGATGTTTCGGTGCTAGACATTTTTCATACAAAAAGCACAAGCACACCCCACGGGCATACCCTGAAGATGCCCAGCAATTTTGAAGCTGGTAGCTTCAAAGCTGTAGGAGGAGTAGCGATGACAAAAAAAAGGCAACTGCAATATCAGTAAGTTGGCTTGACAAAGAGAGAGAAAGAGAGAGAGAGAGATAGAGAGAGAGCGAGAGAGAGATAGAGAGAGATGCGGCTGTACATAATAAACATAATGTTTGCCTAAATAACGTTAGCCGCTTCTGTGAAAGTGAGTGAGTAAGAGTAACGTTTTCTAGCTATGTTAATAATGAATTTCAGATGTAGCCTTCCTGGTGACGTTAACATTAGTTAGGTTGAAACTTATGTCTGACCGACTCCAGAAGTTGTTCTGGGGCAAAAATGTTATCTCAGTACAGAAATACTGTTGCAGCATTACAGTTGTGAATAACACACTTTTCCTAAATTTTCCTAAATCCTTTTAAACTAAATGGCATTTTAAATTCCACCCTAAATACCCCCTGATCCTTATTTATGCGCTGTGCTACCACCATCTCAGTCTCCCTCTCTAATAAGCCTGGGTGTTAATCAGGGTGTTAATTATACTGCTGTAGTAGCAATAGAAGTAATCAATTGCCTGGTTGCTTCTTTCACTTCAAGGCCACAAAGGGCTTAATCATTAACTACCAGCATGTCACTCAATTTTCCACAAAACATTTGGTTGCAACTTTTTAAAAACAGAAATGATTTCATTTCACATGAACTCTTGCCAAGAGTTCTGGGGGAATTGTTATCAGGGGGCAACAAAGGCTCAGGAGGTAGAGCCGTCGTCTGGAAATCTGTGGGTTCCCGATTCAATCCCTGTTTCCTCCCGGCAGCGTGTCGAAGTGTCCTTGATCGAGACACTTAACCCCTTACTGCTCCCGACGTGCAGGTTGCCACCTTGCATGGTTTCCTCCACCATCGGTGTGTGAGTGAATGGGTGAATGTGAGGCACAAGTTGTAAAGCGCTTTGGATAAAATCGCTATATAAATGCAGTCCATTTATTATTATGATTACTATTTTCTTTTTCTTAAGTGGGATAATCAGCATAACAGTGGGTTGTTGATGGGAGCCATCAGCAGCAGTCTGATTGGCTGAGAGTTCGAACAATACTTCTCTCTTGCACGCCCCCTGAAGAGGCACTTCACTTTCTTTTCTGCTCTCTCCACGCCAAATGTAATCTGATTACTTTCCATATTTTTTATTATATTTTTATTGCTTTGCCTTCATAATCTATAAAATATTAAATAAATGGCCAAAGTATTTCCATTTAGGCTACAGCATGTAATTGTAATTTTGTTATTACTGTATCTCCATAATTAAAAATGTGTTTGTGTCAACAATAATCTGAAAGAAATGAAAATGAGATAACTAACCTCCACCACCCAGAGGATGTAATCAACTTCAATCACCTTGATTGAAGAAAGAAGCCAATAGAAATGTTTTACATAAAATGTATATACGCATTGTTTTTTTTGTTTGTTTTGTTTTATTAAACCCTATAATCGCTCTTGTATTTTGCATTTCCCTTGACTGTAGATATCATAAATATTTCATCAAGGTTATGTGATCCATTGTGCAACATCCTTGATTTGAATATACTGCTAGCTTAAGTACGTACGTGTACTGTATATAGGCATACTGTGCGTTTTAAGTGGTATCAAGTGTTCTTGTCAACAGAGGTAGAAAATATACTCATGGCCAATACCATTCACAACATGCTACCACAAAGTAATTTTCAATTTACATATTTATTTATGTATGTTTTTTTTTTATTGTTTCATTTATTTGTATTTGTACATTTATTTGACCTTTATTTACCCGGGGAACTCAATGTTTCATAATTGTATAATCTACCTGTGCACACATTCTCACATGGGAGGTCTCCAATACAACCACGCTCTTCTACTGCTGGCCTCTGAGCAGCTGCACTGCATGGAGCTGTTAATGGATAAGTGCTGTGCTCTCTAGGGCACCTCAGTGGTAGTTGTTAAGGCCATATGCCATTTGGTGGATGCTTTTATCCAAAACACCTTGCATGACCATTACATTAGCACCATTTGAAAAAAAATGTGTTTATTGTTTTTAGCATGGATTACCCCAGTGTGAATCAAACCCCTAGCAGTGTTTGTGCCATGCTCTACTCATTGAGCTACTACATACAGCATTACTCATTCACTCACCCAGCCCAGAGCTACAATAGTCCAGGGATTTGAACCAGTGACCATCTGGTCATATGCAGTGGGTGGGATGGCAGGTGAATGGCAACGTTGGGCTAGTGCCCCCAAAAATACTGACAGTGAGTTCCATTATGTTTCTGACCACTTGATATACAGATGCAGTTATGAGATGAGCCTTTGCTCTTGCTGTGGACCACGATGCACATAAGACAGTAGTCTGACTTTCACGATAAGTTCAAATCCCCAACATATCCTAGGTGTCACACGGTATCAAATCTTGAGCAGATAGATAGTTTATCTGCGTTTGTTGTTGCCCATGACGCAGGTATTTAATCTGTTACCGTAAGCTCAAATCCCCAACTTATCACTGTTATCATGTGGTAATACAGCACCGTGTCTCACCTTGACAGCTGGGTTTGGCTCTATCCCACTCCGGTCTCTTGCTGTTTCCCATGATGCAGGTCAGTGTGGAGTAGCCCTGCAGCAGATAGCCAGCTTCACAGTGAAACGTCACCATAGATCCCAGCTTATAGTCAGTACCCAATCTGGTGCCATTCATCACATTCCCCGGGTCGAAACACGCCTCGCGCAGTTTCGCTGCAGACCGAAAAAGAGCAGAGCGTTTTTAGAGACCCACCGTTGTCCAAAAAGAGTGGATTTCTAATTAGGAGAAATTATGTAAGAAGTTGTACAGGATACAAGGGGCTGTTTGATCAAACAAAGCTGTGTTGTTAAAAAAAAAAAGTGCTACACTTTGGTGTTGACAAAATTGATGAAAAATGGCCAAGGGTGAATCTGAGTCTATTCTCACAGTTGGCATCAACATCAGAGGAAGTAGTTGTATAACATACTTCAAAAAGCGCGCTCAGTCGAGCATTTACATATTAACTAAATCCCACTGCTATAACATCAGAAAGCATGCTAATTTTATTTGCACATATGTATATATAAACTTTTCTTATGGAAAAACATAAGGGATCCCACTTGCACGAGCCTCCTGAGTACATACCTTTGTATTCCAAGTGAAAGCCAGTATAGCTCACAGATCCATCGCTGCGAAATGCCAAGTGCATAAAGTTGGACGTGCTCTCAATCTTCTCAGGAAGTTTGCTATCTTGGAAACTACCAATCAGGTGAGAGTTGCTGTCTGGACCATCGTAGATGTAGAGGAAGTCATAGTTGGGCTCAATACTGAAGCTGTGGCAAACAAAAACAAACGAGGAATAAAAAAAAAAATGTTATTTTTGCCATGTCCTAACCAGTAGATTGTGCAGATTGTGTGATTTGGAATTCATTTGGGTTTTAAATTGAGAGCATGCATCGCATCGCTCAAAGTGAGTCATGCCAGGCGATTTCTTTGCATCTCCAGACAAAGGATGCCAAGATGAACAACAAATAAAAAATCTCCCCCAAGAGGTGAGAAGAGATTAAATTGTTGTGACAGTGTGGTGGCACAAAATCTTCCCAGACGGCAATGGCAATGCAGTGTGAAAAGACGGGTTTATATTGTAGAACTGTATATCAAATCACATGGCGCAGTGAGAGGGAGAATGGGGAGCATTTGTTTTCAAAATAATGAGCTTGGTTTATGACAAAAATGTAAATAGCTTGGAGATAATTGCATTTGAGTCGAATCAAGGCAACTCCAATTTAGAACCATGACTCCCATTCTTTCATTTTGCATTCCCGTGAGAGCGAGCACCACTGTGCTAACCCTATCAGATGTTTGATTTGAAGGACAAAGTCTGGAAAGAAAGTCTCTCTCTCATTCACCTCCACCCTTAACAACAGCGCCGGGGGACGCTGGGGAGGAGGGGGAGAGGGAGGAAGTGAGGAGAGTTGAAGGGTGGTGCAATCAACTCAACTACACATAGACTCATGGTGCTGATGCCTTATAGTGCACCCCCCCCCCCC
>OMKL01097491.1:0-14934 GCA_900302295.1 Parasudis fraserbrunneri | reverse complement strand
TATGATTTTTTCAAATTTAAAACATAGGTATATATTTTACTGGTGCACCAGTAAATCAACCGTGCATCAACATCACTGTGTTCAAAGAACAAAACCATCAAAACATGATTTTCACACAAAAACAAAAACATAATCATTAATATTTACTCGGAGTCGGATGTGTGTCTTGACCTCCGCCGAACCCCTGAGACTGACTCACCGAACCCCTGGGGTTTCGGTCGAACCCAGGTTAAGAACCACTGGTCTAGAGAGTAGAGAGGCTAAAGGGTAAGTACAGAGAAAGCCCAAATTAAACCCCATGGATGCCAGTGCTTGTGCATGGTCAAGCAATAAGCACTGGCTCACCTCTTCACTCCCGCCTTACAGTTGAGGAGAACCACCTTACAGGCTACACAAGCAGGGCTTCCTGTCAATCAAGTTAATGAGAAACAACAGAAAAGTAGATCCCCCGATTTCTATTTCACTCACAGCAAGCTGGGACTTACCGACAATGAGGCCTATTTCACAGTGATGATCATCGTAGCCGCATGTCATCATGGTGCCCACTGTGTCATTGATCACTGCCACAATGTCAATATCAAAGTCCTGCCGGGAGATTTGATTGCATAGAGTGAGAATTCAAACATGATATACAGTACAGGGGTTGGAACTGCCAGAGAGCTCCCGGTGCAATCTTATCGTGATCCTTGTGTCCACAATATGACAATTATCTCCACCAGGCAGCAGCCTGGAGGAGATCATGTAATCAGTCCAGTGAGTGTGTGTGTGTGGGCGTGTATCTGTCTGCAGCAAATCTCGCAAACTTCAAGGCCGATTGGTCTAATATTTGTTGTGCACAATTATGACTATATGAACAAGGGCCTCTCATGGTTTTGGTGATGCAAGACCTTTTCAGTACCTGTCCTGTAGCCAATCGAGTGCTAACTCGACCCGGCCTGACCAGCCAGGAGCTACTGGGGAGATGAGCAAGTGTGCCTGTTTGGGATTACTTTTTATGTCCACCAGGTGGCAGCGTAATACAAGTGATTGAATGAAGTGGACATTGAAATGGTTGCCATAGATGAAACATCGATCAGGAGAGATTATGAAGGACCTCAACCTGATCCGGGCAAGTCGTCCGAGGGAGAATAACAGGTGTGAGAAGAACACTGTGCGGATATATCTCTGGAGATTAGGTTTTTGCCCCAGAACAACTTCTGGAGTCAGTCAGACATAAGTGTCAAGCTAGCTAACGTTAATGTCACCAGGTAGGCTAACGTTACATCTGAAATTCATTATTAACGTAGCTAGCTAATGTTACTTGTGGCTCTCTCTCTTTTTCTCTCCCGCTTTTTCTCTCACTCACTTTCACAGTAGCGGCTAATGTTACACTATGGTTGTAATGTACAGCCGCATCTCTCTCTTTCTCTATAAAAGGCATGTAACACAGCAAGGGCATTTTTTGCACATAGCAACCGTTATTTCTTCCAACATGGCGGAAAAATGGGCAACCTAATCATTCTATGAAAGCCCTCTATTGACTATAGGCATAGGAATAGGAACACAGGCATACCGCCTGGTGTAATGTTTTCTGATTTACTAAAGATTGTACTTCACTACTGTGACATATTGTAATTTATCCCATTGAAAATATGTCCGAACAGTATATAACATTTTTATTGATATCACAATATGAAACAATGCAATATCTACAAGTGCAAAGGCGCCAATATGAATGAATGAATGAATGAATGAATGAATGAATGATCATTGCATTTATATAGCGCTTTTCTAGATACTCAAAGCGCTTTACAATGTAGCACTTTACAACGTAGGGTGGAAATTGCCTCCTTCACCACCACAATATGGTCATTTTGTAAATTAATTTCTAAAATACATGCAATCAGTCAATTAAAATACAGTGAGAATATTGCATACGTCATAGTCATCATGGTGGCCACTGTGTCATTGATCATTAGTGGGAAATCCAGCAACAGTGTAATGCCTAAAGAGACAGGGCTACAGTACTAAAATGCCGTGTCTGAAAACCCCTGCAGTACGGTCTTTTCAGTACGGAGGTTCAGTATTCTTCACCTTTTTTAAGGTTGAGTAGGCATTTTTTGGCTACCCCTTCAGTAATCTTAAAATCGCCTGATGTCTACCGTCTTAAATGTTTCATAGAGTATGTTTAGCATGGTTACTTTCAGGAAGTGGATTTATACTTTACTCCCAAAAATTACAATAAAAGGCGTGACTTCACTGACGTGCTCTACAACCAAAACAATCATGGAAGTGGCCAATTTAAACCACCATGTGGACAATGCACCTTTTAAGTGTAAGTAGAACTGTGTCTGTTTCATCACAAATGATGTAATGCCCAACCAGGTTAGATGCTGCATGTTGCTACTGTTGACACTAATAACATGCGATGTGATTATTATTTCCATGTCACAGGGCAGGACAAAAACAGAGCTTCCCTACTGCACAGTAGGAGCTGATTTTTGAACTACTGAGCAGTAGGTTCTAAAAGCATAGAGTGTGGGTAGTAATGGTTAGTAGCTTCTGTCTGATTGTGTAGGTACTGAGGGATTTCAGACACAGCAAAAGTGTTTTAAAACCCTACAAAACGAAGTCTACACTTAAACCCTTTTTAGTAAGGACAGAGCTTAAATTTCTTTCACACATTCTCAATGTTGAGGCTCTACGGAGAAGATTAATTCAAGCTACAGTAGGGAGGATTCGTTTGTTTGAATTTTGTTTCAAAACATATTGTAATGTGGACACACTGACTCAAAATCTACTGTGAGTGAGTTTCATTGACCAGTGGAGCAGCAATGCAGGGTTACTCCATTCTAAATTCAGAATCATGGCTCGCCCTTCTAACCAATCAGAGAAGCTCAAAGGGATTCTGTTCAATAACAATGTTATTTAATGTTTGAGTCTAAATGGTCCTCTCTTTGTCGGGCAGGCAACATTTAATTACGATCTTGCTGAACGTAATTTGTACATGGCTGAGTGTACATGGTCTTCATTCCAACTAAATTACGTTCGTATTGCACATAATTTGAATGTAGATGAGTCTACAAAGTCCTCATTCCAAATGATCGAAAATCTTACCAAAGCACCTTTGTTTTTACACAAATTGGTTCATCACATTACCATTACCATAGACACCTCGCCCCCACACACCCCCTGAAAAAAGAAAAGATAAACCAACAATACCACGAGTGCCTCATTCCATCCTCTCATACAGATTATCAGTCACCTGGAATGAGGACTGTGTAGACTCAACCACAAACAAATCTGCAGAATAAGGATATAATTGTCTACACTGCCGCCATTTCATCAGGCTTCCTATAACTAAATGATGTACTTAAGATAAAAAGCAAAGGAAAATTGTACTTCTATGTTTGGGAGCACCAGATTCCAGGTCCAGGCACAACTATGAATTATATAGTAAAAGTCTTTATTTGGAGGGCAAAGAGAACATTGAAAAACACCACCCCCGAGTAAGGGGCACTGTGACATTTTTAATGTTCCTTTACTGCCAATTCAATTAATTTTCAATGAATTTAAAAAGGGTGATATTTACAGTATCTAGATTATAATTAATTATCTTATGATCGTCTGTCATCCACACTGTGCTGGTGATTATTTCTCTGTATGAAATGCCATGAAAAATAAAAAATAAACTGTTGTCCTGGCACATAGAAATCGTCTCTACTGAAATTGAGTGGACACGCTGCTAAACACAGAATAAAAGCAGACACTGAAGTCTTCTCCTCTTTCTGTTTAAGGAGCTTGCTCGTCCATAGCGGTACGCAGACCTGTATGTCGGAACACATGACATTTGTCTGAGGCAACACGTCCTGTGTACAAGACTATATTTAGCCGGCACTGACAGATTCCTCACCCCTCGTTTTTTGATGGCTTTCCTCAGAAGGCTGACTACGTCTTTCCCTTCTACTCCACTGGACTTGAAGCCTTTGGTCCACGACACCAGGATACTCTGCATAAAGGAAAACACACACAGATACAACAAACAGGAAAAGAAGAGAGGTTATCTGAACTCTCTATATCATCTGTCTTTCTGATTTGACAGGCACAGGTGCCATGTTTTATTATTTTTATCTTTTTTGCTTAGGCCTATATCCTATCGCAAGGCACCACATGTTTTTCTAACAAAATATATTTCAACTGTACCACCTTTTCTTACAATTTTAAAGGTGAATACCACACAATTTAAGAATGTTTTCCTAATGTCATAAGCGTTTTAACAAAATATCATCAAAATATCAAATCATAAGCTGTCCAAAAGCCAGAAAAACCATAGTTTTAATCTGTGATTTCATCAAGATGTATGTTCTGCGTTTCTATTGAAAATGAATGGGAAACATCCAAATGAGTTACATGTTCATAACAGTGCCATTATTTTTCAATCAGATGTACCAACAGCCATGGGGGGGAAATCCTATATCATTACCAGATTAATGTCACGAGTTTCCAATAAAAAATGTTATGTCATCAAAGATTATGTCAAAGATTAGATGACAAGGCAAACTCTTCTGTTATTTCTCTGGCGGTGGTCGACAGTTCTGAACATTGACTAATACAAACTGAACTGCTTGGACAGAGGAATAACCCATGCTGAAATTTGGTGACCTGGGCCTTTTCTAATTTTCAGTTTTGTTACCGGGAGTTCTGAAGTGCAACAACAGCGAAGACACGAAAACATCAGAGAGAATACCATCAGTGAAATTACCAATCATCACCAATGAGATTAGTTCTAGTCCTGATTTGCGAGAAGCCGGATGACGGAGCTAAAGTAATTAACGGTAAGAAGCGTCTCTGGCTCACCTCGTCCAACTTGGTCTGCTGGCAGGGGAAGGAGAAGGTGAAACCCAGCGGGAGTTTCTTGTCCTTTATGCCCAGTTTGTCTAGGAAATCAGCCAGACAGTCAGCGATGTGGTCAAAGAGCTACGGGAGAATGAAAGGTCAGTGTCAAGATCAGCATGTGCAGCAAAATAACATGCAGAGCTGCAGAGAAATGTGTGGCGAATATAGTAATTATCAGTGGGGGGGTATGGGGCAGCCGGCATAGCTCAGTCAGAGAGAGATTGAGGTACAATATTAAAATGCGCATGCGTCCCAGGGCAGTCTTGTCTAGCTCCCCTATCAAAAGCGGTGTATAACCCTAGCACTAGGATTAAGGTTAAAGACATGAGAAATGGCCCATTCAATTGGGGGTTCACTGAACAGTAGAGCTGTGTCCAGCAAATCCTTGGCTTGACTAGTGTTGTTGTATTAGGTTTGTGTGATGTGGTGTGGTGTGGTGATGCCATTGACCTCAGAGCCACTGCCTCTCATTAGGTGCTCAGGAATGGCGTAGATCTGGTTTTCCATTTCCACCTTCTGCTTGCCATTGGCCGACACTTTCACCAGCAGCACGCGGAAGTTAGTCCCACCAAGGTCTAGGGCCAGGAAGTGACCATTTTCTGAAAAGAAAAAATGATAGTAATACATTACAAATGAAAAAGGGGCTAGGAGCAAAACTTACCCCATATGTCCATAAAATGACCCTGTATTTAGGATTACGAATACAGAAAATGCCTATAGGGAAAAAAAAGTATAAGGAAAATTACAGCTTATTGTATATCAAATTAATGTGAATTTGTTTTAAACAAGGGTCGCCCCAGAAATGCTGAAAAATGCCCCTCAAACATTTGCTCAGGTGGGAAAAACAGTACGTGAAAGGAAATCTCAATCTTTCCTAGCCCAGTGTGCAAAATCCTTCAAATCACCCTTAAGCACATCAGGTGCACAAACACACACAGTCAATTTGAAGAGGGCATGATTAAGTGATATAAAATGGATTTCATTACAGTCTCCACAGGGACTTTGATCATGCAGATGGTAGGCTTTATTATCATTGCACCCAACTCTCTAAAAAGACAAAGAGCGGCCAATTACAAGCATTCTACAGTATGTAGCTTGCCTCAAACATCACACTACAATCTCACATCTTCATAAGACAGAAAATGATTTGCCTTTGATCTCAAACACAGTCAGACTATGAATACAAAAATGCTAATTGCCAAACCAAAGTTTAAAGACCTGAAAATTGTCTACTTGCAATCGGCTGATTTCACTCTAGTGGCTCAAGGGAAAAAATCCCTGTGAGGAAAGAGAAGCTCTTTCTTTCAGGGAAACTGCACATGTTTATGCTTTCCATTTATATAATGTTTCCCTCAAGGCCTAGTCTGAATACATGTAAAAAGAAAGAAGAGATAAAAGATCAATCAAAGAATGGAGGCCATCTCTTGCATCACGAGTCTATGAAAAGAAAGTTGGAGGAAAAGAAAGTGACACAGAGTGAAAGGAAAAGACCAGAGTAGATAAGGGCGGTAACAGCTGCAGACTTATCCGCCTGCCAGTGGTGTAATGTGCCAATAATGATCCAAGTCAACAGGAAAAGCAAACAGAGGCTTGGCCAAACACTCCACTTCCCCGACAGATCACATCTGTTCGCCTGACTAGCTGTACGCTACCGCCCAACTGCGCTGAACCACTTCCCCACTTTCAATATGCGATATAAACTCCATTTGAACTCTCATTTACTTTCTAGATGACTACTGGTGGGAGGGAAAAAAATTCCCTGTGCCATCACCTCGCGTCTCCAGTCATCGCTAGTTCCATCACTTCGTCCATGATTGGAGCAACACTTTTCCTTTGTAGTCTTAAGTCATTGTGCTTGATCAAACATAATCATCCTGCACACATACCAAGGCCAAGGTATGATGACAGTGGCTGGAAATATCTCTGTAGCTCTCCGGACGACAGACCCACTCACCTGTGCCGTCAGGGGTGGAACGCACATACGTGGGCAGCATCTTGACAGCAGCGGTGGGGTTAGTGTCCCGGCCCAAGCCCTTGTCCATGTCCCGCCGGAACCTCACCGACACATCCATCAGGTTCTCATCGGATAACCGGAGGTGGTACAAGTATTTGTCCACCTAAAAGAGAGGAAAAGGTGCCACATAAAAACCCATTTCATCAATCTGTTACAAGCCTGAGGATGGACACAAACCATTTGAGATCATTAGTTCTTTGAGGCCTGCGAGAACAACTATGACATGGGATTTACAACAACAACTATTCTTCTAACGTTGCATCACAGCTTTATTGGGGTTAATAGGGTGAAAATCTTTCTTTGACTGTATTAACCCCAATTAGGTGGTCCCACATAAATTTAGACGACTGGAGGTGAAAGCCTTACGTCATTGTTCTCCTTCGAGGCTTTCAATGAGCGCAATGATTTTAAAAAGGCTGTCTCACACAACTGTGATTACCTAATTTACTGGTTCAAAAAGTCTTAACTGTGCTTCCAGCCTAACCAATGATGACATAGATTTGAATCACTGCTTGCTGATAAAGCCCTTGCTGCTCCATTAAAAGCAGAACACAGTAGGCCTATACAAATCTTTTTTTTAGGAATACATCTTCAGGAATGAAGAAATGTTCAGGAATTAATTTTCAAGAATTAAGAAAAACTAAAACAAAAACAAAGACACTTTTTGTTTTGTTTCATTTTATGCATCTTATGTGACATGAAACTTTCTCAGCACAATTGTTTTCATGATATGGCAGCAGTGATTTTTTTGAAAGGGATACGATGAGTCAATAGAACAAAGACATATTATAAAAGTGGAATCATCACATGGAACCATGCTGCAGATAGGGCTAGCTGATATGAAAGAAACTGATACCCCAATAATGTTATGGAACTTTTTTCCGATATCGTTAGGCCCGTATTCCAATATCTGCTGAAATAGCAAATCCCACATAAAAAAAAAATCAAATTGATTTATTAGTCGTGTTGAACTGTTTGGTAATGTAAAGTGTCATGTCAAACTTTGTGATTTTCGACTGATTTTCCATCAAATATTTCAGATCTCATTTTGTGTGTTAATGTGCTTGTTATCAATTATTTAATCATTTAGGCTAGACAACAGAATTGTGTACCACAATGATATACCACCACTGGAAGACGATAAATGATAATATTGAACTGTTGCCCAGCCCCAGTTGCTGGCTCATTTTTTTCCATTAAATTCACATTTAGGCCTTGGTGGCAAATATAGCCTTGTGAACAATTAGCATATCCTTCTGAGAGACGGTGTTTTAAAATAAAAAATAAATAAAAATAAAAATGTAATAGATAGGCCTCGGTAGGCCACATAAATAAATAATCCACTTCATGCTCATTGTACTGGATCACGATAATGATACGTATGTTTTCAATGTACATTGTCAAACATTTTAGAAATAATTTTGTGAGTGCTACACACTTTAATACAATGAACAAGGACACTGATATTGCTAAGCCCTACAGTGTTGTACTTGGGGGGGGTTAGCTATGTGGAGTACATTGCTTCTCTGATACACTGATAATAGGCTATGTTAGGCTACAACCATAATATTGTGACTTATTTATATTAATGAAATACAGGTAGGCTGTAATCATGGGGAAAGAGACATAATTTAACATGTCCATTAAAGTGTCCATTAATATAATTTTATCAAAGAAAAAAAAAGCCCTCATAATTCTCACTCCATTTAGTAAACCCAGTATTCTACAGCTCCCTCTCATGTCCACAGTAAAGTAATAGTAATAGGACTGACACATCCCCTTACTGGCTCTGCAACACCAGGAACTGGATGCCGGGGCAGCTGATGTCTCAAGCTAAATACCAGGAACCACCACTGACTTGTGAAACACGCCCGGCAGAAGTGAGCATGTGACAGGCCGGGAGGGAGGACGGGTGAGCGAATGAGATGGCAGAGGGCCGTGGAGTGTGCCGCACAGCCTGAGCTCCAACCCACAGCTCTGTGTAATCCAAATGCAAACGCCAAATGCCAAATGCCAAAACCAACAGGTTTCTTTTCACTGTGCTCCTTCAACACTATTAAAGAGGGCTCAAAGCCAAGTTACACCAGCCTGGGGAAACAGGTCGAGTGTCTCTTAAAGGGGCTATAATCATTCTTTTTGGGGTTTTCCCCTTTCCTTTTGTGTGCTATATAGCTGGAGGTGCATGTAAAATGTCTACAGAAGGGTGTTATTCTCTCTGACAGAAAACACTGCTCCTGAACTGCCTGAAACACCTCATATGTAGTCCAGCCTTTTCTTCTGTTATGTATATACGTCAATATGTAACACATATGTGTGGTCCTTGACTTCTGTGTCTCCGTTTTTCAAGATGGCGGCTTGCTTGTAAACCTTTCCTTTTTCCACCTAAACGGTTCACTAAAATATGTTTGACAACATTTTAGGTGAGAAATAGGATATGCAATTGCTGGATCTTCATTCATATTTGATCTGCGACATCTAGTTTGACAGTTTGATATGAATTTCGTGAGCCAGATGCCTGGGAAGCAGCAGGTCATTTGCATTTCAAGCTACAGGCACAGAAATAGCCCATCAAGAACAGGACTGAAACAGAGGGACATAGAGGCATGCTAGAATGCATAATCTGAGTGATATTTTCAGCGAAAAAATTCAAATGACATGTTTTGGGGACCACAGAGACCTATATTCACTTATTGAAAAGGAGCATAATGTGGCCCCTTTAAAAGCCAAACCAAACCCCCTGAGCCTGTCTTTCTTGGTGTAGATAAAAAAAAAAAATGTTGGTCTCAATCCTTTTTTGGAAAGGTTTTCTCTTAGTAGGCTGAATGTTCTGCTACTAAGCACCCTCTGTGACCCTGAGCTGGAAAGGAGAAACCAGTGTAGTATTACAGGGAGTCACCTTGGCCACACGGTCTGGTTGTATACGATCGCAGCAGAGAGAATAAATATCTGATACGCTGACAGTACAGAAAGTTCTGGCGACCAGGAACGAAATGACCGCGCAGCATTATAATCTGAAACACGAGATAGCACACTACGGCCTGGCAGAAGGAGGTGAAAGGGGCTATCCAAAATCTGACTGCAGTAAAGCAGGCTGGGTGAACTAATGTTACGACATTCAGGAATGCTAGTTATTTTTGGTCATAAGAGCTAGTGAGAGTGAGTGAGTAAGTGAGATCTATCATTTACAGTAAAACCCTGTCATTCTGGACTATAAATTGAAATGTGTCCAACACAACTGGGTTCCGCTGCCCCAGCTGGGTGTAATAAAGTTGGATGTCAGTGCTAAATTCAGCTTACATTTGTCCAACATTATATTTAATATTTAGGCTACACCTAAATATATGACTACGCACAGCCTGAAGATGCTGAAGTTGATGAAGCCGATGAATGCTTTGCATCTATGACACTTTATGTCCGTTACACTGTGAACCACGATACATTATTTTGTTGTTGATGATAAAATGCAAATATCAAGTCAGATTTCTCACAAAATTCTTTCTGAAATATTTGAAAATGTCCATTGAAAATTAGGCTGATGCTAATTTGAGTTTGAAACTGTATCACACTCCCCATTACCCTGCAGTCCAATATGATTAACATTGGTTACACTATCCAGCATGTGGTTTTCCATACCTAAGCACATACTGTACTGTGATTAATCTGCATTAAAAATAAGTCTTGAAAATCATGATATCTATTTATTTGCTTTTTTCGTTCTCCATATCGCAGAGCCCTCTGCCTGTCTGATATTGCATATGGCCACCACAAGACTATACATGGGCACACTGCATACTAAAAACACGACCGATAGTCTAAGAATGGTGTAGGCGCCAAATTAATATGAGAAGTGATAAGAAATCGGCTAGTGTCCTTGCTATGTCAAACAAGCTTAGCCAGATAGATAACATTAGCAAGCTGAATGCGTAGGAGCAAAACTACAAAATTAACCATCTTATAATGATAAAGAAAGCAGCTAACGTTAAATGAGCTTGCTAGCTAGCATATCCCTTTGACATCCAAACAGGAGATTCATCATTGCCTCTTTGAACAAAAATAGATCAACACTAGCACAGACCTAATCGCGATTAGCATTGTTAATGTCAGTTCATGTATGCTACTCAATATTTCAGCTGACTTGTTGGCTTTCATGAATTCCTGCAATGATGGCCTACACCATAAAATATATGTTTGAAGTAAAGATATACAGTATGTTAGACCAGTGATTCTCAACATGGGGTCAGGGGACCCCAAAAGGTCCTTGATGTGGTTCCAGGAGGTCCCCAGAAAAATGGGGAATAGTTTAATTCGAAGTTAGCACAACGAGGGAATATAGAGTGACTATTCTGATCATAGGTTTCACTTTCTCCACTGTTATCTACTCAATTACAGTCGACAGCTATAGAATAAAGCAATTAAACCCTCGAGGAAGGGGTTAATTGCTTTTCTATGACAGTTAGACTACTAGATATTATTAAAAAAGACACATAGTTGTGAAAACAGCGCACCGACCAGTTGGTCTGTTTGGCAGTTCCTGGTTCAGTTTCCCAAGCGGGATAGATCGTGTGATTTACCCCGCAAAATGGAGGTCACGTGACGCTTACTAGCCAATCAGAATCATGGATCCAGACCCTGCTTATTTTAACGTTGTAGAATTCTGGATTTAATCACATCTAACAACCAAAATCTTCTCTTCTCGGATGGCGGTCCTTCAGAAAAACCTAAATCAAATTGGCCCCCAGGTTAGGAAACACTGCAATAGAAGGTCTCAGGGGTCCCCAGCAATATATAATATATTATAATTTAGCCTAACTTTATTATTAGTTCAAGTGACCCTAACCATGAGGGGCTATTCCTTTAAGCACTCCACTAGTTTTCTTTCATCCCATAGGCTGTATCATTCAATGCTTCATGGAGTCCCAAGGCCAGATATGTACAGTGTAGTCTTAGGACAGTGAACATTTGTTGTTTTGGCTCTGTACTCCAGCAAATTGGATTTGAAATGGAACAATGTCTATGAGGTCAATGTGTAGACTTTCAGCTTTAATTTGAGGGTGTTTTCATCCATATCAGGTGAACCATGTGGGAATTGCAGCTCTTTTTATTCATAGTACACTGACATCTTGGTCGCAAACAACAGGTAATTGTAATCAAATAGCAGGTGATTATAATTAAATTACAATCGTGGCCAATGAGATGTGGCATTGCACCATATTGTATGGCAAAACAAGTCATGGGAATGCTATGAATACAGTCCTTCCCCCCATTTTAGGCGACCAAAAGTAGGCTAATTGTACAAATCAACATAAACTTTGGCTAAATACTGTCATATTTAATATTTGGTTGTAAATGCTTTGCAATCAGTGACTGTCTTTAAATCTGTGACCCTTAAGTGATCATTTGACAAATTATTTTTGTCTTTTCTGTTAACAAAGCAAAGACCAGTGCCCCTCACTACTTTTGAATGGGACTTAATGGGATTTTAGGTGTAACGTGGACTTTCCAGCAGAACACTCAACAACAGTATGGGATATGTGGTTGACTTCTGAATGTTATTTTGTCAAGTCCCTGAGGGTTAAAGGAAAATATAAATCATCACTCTCCTGTCACTTTAAGTGAAAGTACAGATAGGTGCAAATTCAGTGACTTTGTCCGATTACTCCATTGATTTTCATAGTAAAATTGGACAGGAAAAAGTCACTGATAACACCCTCAAATTAAACTTCAAAGTCTGCACTTTAACCTCATATCCATTGTTCGATTTCAAATCAAATGTGTTCAAGCACAGAGCCAAAAAACAACAAAAAATGTTTTGCGGTCCTAAGAATTTAAAGTGTTTTATTCAAACTTTGTACATCTGTAGTGTTTCTGACCAAATTGAAAATGAATGGGTGAGACTATAATAAAGCATATAGTACTACAGTGTATTACATAGGGATGTCTTGATCAAGTTTTTCTGCCCCCCAGCCCGATCCGATGCATTTAATATTGAGTATCTGCCGATACCGAGTTCCGATCCGATATTTGTATTTTCCTAGATAATATAGCAGCACAGTGCACACTTCAAGTATATTAAAGTTAGTAAAAACCAATCCAGTGTAGGAAAGATGTGCTTGGTAATTGAATTGCTATGCTTAAAGAAAAATGTGCCATGTGCAGGGTATGTATGACATGGTAGCACAGGGTACACCAGAGTATTACATAGTACTACAGGCCAGAGTACTATGTGGTAGTAGAGGGCACTACATGGTACAACATGGTATTAAATAGTACTACATGGTAATACAGGGTATTACAGGGTACTAAGAGGGTGCTAACATTTTACAGATTTTATAGGGAGTTAATACATTACAGAACACTTTGAAAACCCCTAACCTAACTACTAAAATAGTAATAATGACTTACGGGTCTGACTGAGTCATACACATTATCAGAAAAGGTTTGACTCAAGTCCGGCGGACGTGTGTGACGCAAGACAGAAATGTTCGAGTGCGAAATCATCACACGTGTCATGTGGCGTAGCCGTAACTCGAGGCCACTTAAACCACACTTTAAACATTCAATGTTTCCTAGGTTGACCTAAAACACTGTGCGACAAACTCAGACCATATTGGGATGAATAAAAACATTCAGGGGAGCGTTCTCATATTTCTATCACCATACTTACTTTTTGGATCTGGTCATGGTGAAGTTCAGTGAAGTAATAAGCCAGTAGATGCGATGCTATCATGGTCGATGATGTGTGAACGTCCTCCTTGACACTGGGATCGTTTATAGAATACAGCTAGCTATAAGGACGTCTTCTTCTTTAAAGTTGTCAGCAGATGTTCATATCCTAGTTTCAAACTTCCAAACGTCCACGGGTATTTGTACTGCCTCTTTATTTTATCTCAAAGGTTCAGTTTGAGAGGCTATAAACTATCTTGTTAAAACAGTACCGAAGTCATCGGGAACTTCCACCTTCCTCAAGTAATCTGAGTTGTTACGCGTCATTCCAGTCGGTGATGACGATTGGCCACAGGGAAGGTGTGGCTTGCTCCAGTTTGCTCTGTACTCCGATGATGATGATGATTTATGAATGGCGTGATGATGAAAAGTAATGCTGGAGAATGTCCACTGATTTTAATTTAAGTTTCCTTCTTTGCTTTGCTTTCAGCCACATCTGAAAACAATAGTTTTTTCAAGTTAAGGCTGGGCTGGTGTATTTTCTTCCATTTAGACTACTTTTGGCCAGGTCTGTTTTGTCATGCCTGCCATTTGTCATGCCTTTATAAAGATTTATTGAGTGAAATGTCCAGAATGATTGTGTTTTACTCAACTAAGTGGTTCGAAACTAGTGCACCTTGAAGTCAGTTCAGGTGTACCTGGAGATTTTGCTCAAATGTTAAGAAATTCAATCTCAATGAAAAATATTTCATTTTCTTGATTAAAACATATTGAAATCAGCAAAATTATTAGGGGTGCCTTGGAATTTTCATTCTTGTATGGCATCAAATCGGTTGAGAAATCATCATCATCATCACCATCATCTCTGTGGCCAATGCTTAGCTACTGGGATGAAGTTCCTGATGACTTTGGTACAATATGGTTGTTTAGGGGGCATACAAGTAGGGGGCATACAAAAGTGTGAAATTTGGGATAACCCCATTATGTGTGTGTGTGTGTGTGTGTGTGTGTGTGTGTGTGTGTGTGTGTGTGTGTATATGTATGTGTGATCTACTCAGATGAGATGACTGCAGCTCAAGTGCTAGTACACACTGACTCAAACAACCAGAGAAGCGGGCTTGTGAGCAGAAGGTCGCCAGTTCTATCCCCCGGACAGGCAGGAAAGATCTGGGTGGGGAAGTGACTGAATAATGCTCTCCCATCTGTCAACACCGCTGAAGTGCCCTTGAGCAAGGTACTTAACCCCAAAACTGCATTATCAGACTGTGGTTGTAGCTCACGAGTGTGAATGTATGTAACTGTGTGAATGTGAAGCAGGGCGTAGCTGAAAAAGAGCATTCGTGCTCAGCGAACCTACCCTGGGTAAATAAATGTTAAAAAAA
>OMKL01097423.1:2540-14284 GCA_900302295.1 Parasudis fraserbrunneri | reverse complement strand
CCCCCCCCCCCAAACAGCCATTGGACACTCACAGCAACAACCTAAGTTACTCTGTTGTTTGTACCTTCGGTGGCTAGCAGATCATATTTAATCCGGTCCATATTTCGTTACCGGCGTATGACCTGCCGTCTCTTATTCCTGTTCCCCACAGATCTTGATGTGTCGGCACTGCCAGGAGACTTTCCCTGGAATTACCCAGGGTGAGCTGGTGCTGCACGAGCAGTGTCACAAAGTGTGCCCCTTCTGTACCCTCATCTGCGATGCCATGGACCAGGCGGTGTTTGAGGATCACGTCTACAGCCACGAGTTGTGAAAATCAAGACCCGGTGGTAGAATATCGCTGCTGTCCGGCAAAAAACAACAACAACAACAACAACAGTATCTTGAAATGGGTGAACGTTTCTGGAATTAGGAAAAATAACCTCATTTTCAGATCAACACCTATGTATTTTTGAAGGTGTACAGTGGGTTTTCAATGGGTTTCACTGGCCCCAAGGTGATGAAACGTGTTTAAAACTAACAGAACCATGTGAACTTTAAATTTGAGGAAAAATTTGAAAATCACCAAATTTGGAGATGCAAGGTATTCGCCATGACAGCAGCGATGTTTCAGATGACAGTGTTGAGAAGACAAAATACTTGAGGAACAACACTTTGAGTAGCGTGTCCTGCAAGCGATGTGTTCACCTCTAAGGATGCTGAAGCGTCTCGGAGTAAATGTGTCTGTAAACTCCAGCGCACTTCGATAAGGTCAACACTACAGTACTATAATTTTAAACTATTTTCAAATGTTTTGCGGCAGGTCTCAGAGTGACGCAATACCTCTCGGCCTAGAGCAATGCCGACACGGTTATCTTATTCTAGGCACACAAAAAAAAAACATTATGAACACTTCATATTATGTATTCACCATATCCAATCTATGTAAAATCTGCAGTTAAAATGATTAAAATCCCCAATCTACGCAATTAAAATACACTGGAATTTAGTTCATCTAATTTGACGGGAAACCTTGTCTATGGAGACCTGCAGAGTTTAACTGTGTATCCTGGATTTCTTTCTCAAGTGCTTCTATGCCGATAACCTGCACTTTAATGATGTAATGAATTAAAATGACTGGTCAATTCCTTGAACAGTATGAGCTTCCCTTGGCTGCAATAATAAGATAATAAAAGGACGAATGATCAACTTGTACAGTGTAATTCTTTCAAAGTTGCTCATTTTTAAATATTATTGCACCGTACACTGAAAAATGCAAGAATGGCATGCTCGTAATTTATTTCTTAATACTCGATTTTACTCTAATAGAAAACTGCCATCGATGACGTAACATTTACACTGAATATCATCTGTACTGCAATGAAGGGTGAGCAAAACCACATCTTGTTTTCATTTTCCCCTTTAAAGCTGAGCACACTTGTTGTGCGCTTTGCAACCCAAGAAGTCCATTTGGCAGAGGTTCCTCCTTTGAGCCTGGAAAAATTTCTCAGGCAGAGGATCTACAGCCTGGTAACCCCCCTGGTGAAACAGCCAAAGTTCCATCAAGTGTCCATCTCCCTTCCAGGAACATTTTGTTTACCAACAAGTCCCAGTCATCATGTTCTCTCTTTTACGGCGTCATCTGATTGGCCTCCTCGGGTGTGACATCACGGGAAGTCAGTTCTGAGAAAAGAGCTGGCAGCCAGTACTGCGGTTCCCCGGCGGCTTGAGAATCCAGCCAGGCCAATCCCTCCTTCAGCAAGTGATCCTAAGAAAAGAGTAGGAGAAGCAATAAGGCTCAGTCCATCTCGTATGATTATCTGAACATTATTCTGAAACCATAAGTCTCAGTCCAACTTGCATGATTATCTGAATGTTACTCTGAAGCCATAAGTCTCAGTCCATCTTGTATGATTATCTGAACATTATTCTGAAGCCATAAGTCTCGGTCCAACTTGCATGATTATCTGAATGTTACTCTGAAGCCATAAGTCTCAGTCCAACTTCCATGATTATCTGAAATAACTTTCCACTCAAAAAGATTTTCTAGACACTTACCAACACGTGGCAAGCCCGTTCTTTCTCCCATTTCAGACTATCCTTGATCTCGCTCACTGTAACGTAGCCCTTCTTCTGCGAACAGACAGGGAAAACAAACACTCAAGCAAACAGACGGCCAGAATAAAGAATCAATGTATAAAATGGAACACTGGAAGATAATTAGGTCTGTGCTATGAGCAGACGCAGTTTTATTTATTTATTCAAAACACACAGATGTCGCTAACCAAAGTGTAACGCAGGCCTATGTAACTGCGGCATGTACTTGTGCTAAATGTATGAAAAATGTCTTGTGCATGTATGTGTGTAAGTAAGGACAAGGATGGGAGTGGTGTGTGTGTATATAAGCACATGTATGTTAGAAATTGTTTATTTTCAGAATGTGCGGCTGTGGGCGTGTACTTATGTACTCATCTCAAGTTTGTCCGTTGAATTGATAATGTATTAAAAATATGCTAATGTTATACAATCTCGGGACCGTGGGTTTCTGTGTTGTTCAGTAAATTTAGTGCAGCTAATGAGGTTGTTAATTTTCACCAGAGGCCACGGCCACAAAGAAAATACTTCCAGACACTGCTGACCTCCCACAAAAAAAAAAAGAAAAAAGATCCAAATCAAACCTCGGCCAGCTGTAGAACCACGGTATGGTCCATGTTGAGTTCCGCTGGTACCGACTGCACCAGGTAAGAGCCGCCGACAGGAATCATCCCGAAGCCGTTACCCATTGCTTTCAGCTTCTTTATGGCTCTCACCAGGTCGTCTCTGGAAAGCAGACGTTTACATTATCAAAGTCTAGTGGTCAAAGAGTATCCCCACCTGAAGCCTCATAAGCCTAATATCTCTCCCTTGGCCAGAGGAGGATTTGGCTTCCTGTGAGGGAGACTCGGGTTTGAATCCAAGTTAGGTTACGGTGGGTTACAGGGGTGCTCTGTAGGCGACAGTACACTCGCTGCGGAAACAAACTCCGGCAGGTTCGTCGCAACAAAAATGACACCTTTGTGGAGAATACGAAGCTCCACGTTGGCTTCGGCCACGGCAGAGCGCACCCGCTCGCCTGGCCGAACTAGTCGGACGCTCCGCACACCGGCTCCCATGGCAATGTGCAGTCATCTAGCTGACCGATTTCCCCGTGGGGGGGAGTGGGGGAGTGGGGTTCAAAGGAGGGTGAGTGTGACAGAATAGCCTTGCCTGAAGCCTAGTAAGGATAATATTTCCCTTGGCCATGGGGGGATTCCCCTTTGGCTGACTGGTAGACGTTTGGTTTCTCCTCCGAGAGTAGCTGAACTTTTCTCCCTTACGAGGTTATGTAATACACCTGGATTAGAACCCATGTCCTCTGCATGACACTGTTCTCTGCACACCTTGTAGTGATGTGCGGGTCAGCTCTGACATCACCCAAACCCGCCGGCATCTGCCATTCATCCATATTCATCGATTCATCATTGATATGGTCTATGGAATAACGCTATGATGACACTTTGGCCTGTATAGGTCAAAGTATAATAATATTCCATTATGGATACAATATATGCAAAAAAATAACATATCAACCACCAATAAAGAGGACGCTATCCTACAAGAAAACTTTTATCAGTGATACTCACTGGCTTACATCCTGCGCGTATTTCCCCCTTCCCTTCAAGACTCTGTGATGGAGTTCATCCAATGTAATCAGCCCTGAATGGAGACAAGATCAAGATAAATATTTAATTCAATGACCACCTGGACTTATCATTTACAGACATCACTGGGTGTAACAATATGATCATTCCTGATTCAATATACAATACTGGAATACAGATATAATTTGTCATAGGGATGCCAGATCAGTCATTTATTTATCATATTTATTTTTCAGTATACGTATGAGATTGGGGAATTCCGATAATGCTTTCCAGTCTCCAATTGCGAAAACCGATCAATGACACAAAAAACGTGAGCCTATTCTCAGCAGAGTTGGTGTCGTTGTCGCATGCTAACAGAATGTGACTATAACTTTTAATTTCCATGATGCATATGGTCACTTTTCACAACATACTGTGTGATGGTATACTGTACATGTGTTAGCAACGATTGAAATCATAGAAGGAGAACCCAACCTCCATTTCTGTGTTTGAGCGCAAGGCACACTTCAATAATTTGTACGCCAAGCTCATAATAGAAGTCACCCACACCGAGCATCTCAGACCAGAATCCTTTACCAGCTGCAAAAAGAAAAGAAAACAACATTTAGTGTATGAAACACATACAAAGTGTCCCAATACTTTCTCCACATCGGCAAAGAAAAGGGGCCAGTAGTTTGTGAGCTAAGCAAACTTTTAACAAGCTGTTCATATTCATAGACATTAGCCTAATGATTCTCACAGGCAAGTGGATCAACCCCAATGGTGGCACACATCTCCTGAAACTGGACCCGGAACTGTGAATTCTTGCGGATCTCTTGTTTGTGCTTGCTGGCAAATTCCTCCAGGTTAGACTTGAAGGTATCCAGTTGTTTTGACATCTGAGAGAAATACAAGAATATTTGATCAGATATTCTAATAAGGCAGCTTTTACACAGATAAGCTTTCATATACCCCTTGTCAAATTCCATAGAGACTCACACATTACCTACTGTACACAAACATACACACGGACACACTTGGACTCACCTGCACAATTTGATCTTCAGCAAGAACATTCCCTCTTTCCTTATACTTGGCCTGAATTACAAAAAAGGAAAAGGCCATGAATGTAAGATGACGATGCCTTTAATTATAAAAATAAGAAACTTGTTGTTTTTTCACAGCTTAGAAACATAAAACTAAGACAGTTGTATACCATAACATTACCTCTGCTAGCTTCTTTTTGGCAATAGCTCCCGCACCTACTCCTCTCCGATGCATTTTGCAGCTGTCTCGTCGAAGTGTGGACGGAATATATTCGGATTCGCAAAATAATTAGCAATTTAGCTGGTATGGTGATATTCCTTGCTAACTTTATAGCTCACGAGCTCCCTGGCCTTTAATCGAATATGTAAATGCCGAGTAATTGTCAACATTCGACGCACGTGTCTTTCGAATATAATATGTAATGCAGAAATGCCTGAAATATAAAAATTTCGAATAATAAAGGTTAATTTCACAACAGTTTATGATTTCTTTTTTATATTTTCAGGAACCAGGAAGTAAAGTACTTCTTTGTTGGTACAACAACAAACAGCTGAGTATGATTACTGCCATCTGCTGTCTAGAAAATGAAATGTAGGCCTATATTGTTATGATGATGATGATGATGATGATGATGATTATTATTGTTATTATAATTAGTAGTAGTAGTAGTAGTAGTAGTAGTAGTATTGTAAGATTGAAATGTTTGTAAGCCCAATAAAATGTATACATCAAAGTTCATGGCATGTTAAATAGCCACCCACTTGATTTGTTTCAAACTGTGAGTGATTTCAGTCCATCCAAAAAGCATTTGCACCAGTGTTTTGTTTTTAAATTTGAACAGTTGACAGCTGTTTGATGTCCCGGCTCCTCCTGGCAGTGTGTTGAAGTGTCCTTGAGCAAGACACTTAACCCCTAACTGCTCCCGACGAGCAGGTTGGCACCTTGCATGGTTGCCTCTGCTGGTCGGTGTGTGAATGTGTGAGTGAATGGGTGAGTGTGAGGCATAAGTTGTAAAGCGCTTTGGTTAAAAGCGCTATATAAATGCAGTCCATTTTCCATTTACCATTTATGATGTTAAGTATGATTTTCCAGACATGCCTAATACCCCTTTGACTTCTACTGGTAATGCAAACAAATGCTAAACTTCTGCCTCCAGTAACTCAAAAACCAAAACATTAGGGCAACTGTTTTTTTGGATGGACTGAAATTACTCCTAATTTGTAACAAACCAGACAGGCTTTTAGAAATTATGGAGTTGCCTATTTTTAGGTTAAATATGCGGGGTTTATGTAATAGGCCCTTTTCACATTGGCCATTTTGACATGTCATTGTAGGGTTCCATTCCATTTAGGTAAAACAGGAGCCATTCCAGTGAGATAGCATGCACAATACCATGGCCCTGGCCCTGGCACATACAAATGGAATGGGACCATAATCAATGCTATTAAATACACCTGTCTTTACCCTGCAATGACATGTCAAAATGGCTGTTGTGAGAAGGGCCCAATCACTGAAAAGCATCAGGCCTCCCACTCATATAATGTGGTGTTCCATACAATTATGGCGCTCTCTTTCACGCTATCTCTGTGTATAAGTGATATCCATGTGAATATTTCTCAGTATTTATAATGCTGTGTGTTTCTAGTAATGCAAAGTGAAAGCAATGCCTTTTCTCTTTTTTTTTCTTTTTTAAATCACTTTATTTTTGCTCTGTAATGATTAATGACATGAGGATTAGCTCATCTGATACGCATTGATACAAAGAGAAAACAATCACATTTTCAAATGGTTCCAAAGGCGGGCATCAAGACATCTAGTTCTTTGATGATTCTTCAAAACATCACTGGGTCCTGTTGCAATGACAATACATACATTAGATGACAACAAACATAGCAGAAATCCAGTAAATCAGGAAGTTATTTTTTTGGCCATTAAATAGTTAAGCTACTGAACAAAAGAAAACTCACAAAGATTTGTCTCCTTTATTTTGCATGCACTGAGTGAACTTCTGGAGGTCATTGTTCTGGTGTGCCTCTGGCCTCTCTTCTGGAGTGGCAGGCCTATGACAATATTTAATCATCATTAAAGGTACCATTTGTATTATCTTCACTTTACAAGAATCAGAAACACTTTATTCACCAAATATACAGTGAATGTACAGGATTTTTCTTTCTCTGTGACAGTGAGACATAACAACCTGCAAGTTTCACAGCGTGACAGACAGACACTCATCTCACCATGGCAACAGAACAAACTCACACACAGAGCTTTCACATCACTCTCCATACATTTAGTTCTATATAGAACTATATAGTATCCGTTTTAGTGGTGTGGCATACAGTAAAGCCATAAAGGGAAGTGATCTAGTTGTGCATAGGTAAGAGGATTGGAGTACTGGTTGTGGTGGCCTGATGATCAGAGAAGCAGTCTTGTGACCGGAGGGTCACCGGCTCATATCCCCAGATTGGCAATGATATCTGGGCAGGGAAAGCAAATGAATAATGCTCTCCCCTCCCTCAACCATGGAGTTATTATAGGAAAACTAGAGAGCGGGATGCTTTGCTTATTGCTATAGGTTTTCAATAGGATTAAAGATGGCCGACCTGAGCCCAAAGATCCACTACCATGTGCAGTGTCATTGAGCTGCTGCCCGTGTGAACTGGATACATTTAATTCAGCTTACGGGTCCCAGAAACGAGGTAGGTAGAGCATCTAACACAGGGGTACCGAGACATCTCGGCGTGGAGGGCCAAGGGCTGAAATGTAACATGGGTGGAGGGCCGTGGGACAAATAATGTGACTGGACATTGATAATTTATGTAACAGTGACTTAGGTCTAATGTCAGTGTGTTTGTACCTTGTAATAATCAAGTTAGTTTAGAAATCCCTAAATGATAGTTAAATTGCATCAAAACAGACCAAATGGAATATTGTATAATTCATAAGAACCCTTTAGAGGGCCAAAAATAATGTTGCGGAGGGCAAAATGTGGCCCATGAGCCCTACTTTGGACAGCCTTAGTCTGATAAATCAGCATTCCCACTGTAGTTTCCACTTTAGGCCAGGTTCAAAGAATATGTTCTTACTCCCTTGCCCTCAACAACCACTGCTAAATTGCCCTTGAGCAAAGCACTTAGCCCCTAACTGCTCATGTGGAGCTGCATAGTGGCCAACAGTAGAAGGCTATGGTTGGACTGGGACGCTCCCATGTGTGATTGAATGTTACTGTGAGTGTGAAGCATAGAAAGAAGAAAGTTTTTTTTTTTTTTGCCCAGCAAATCTTCCCCAGATAAAGGAAAAACATGTGCTAGTTATATTGAATAAAGTAAGATGAGATACTGTCTCGTGATATATTCTCTGTTTTGCCAGTTTCATTAACTTACACGTTTTTTTTCTCCCGCTGGTTGAGCAAGAAATTGACAAAATTCTTCTGCACCATGGAGTCCATGATTTTGCTGATGTCACTGGCAATTGTTGACTCAGCATATCGTCTCCCTAAACGCTGTCCATCGTCAGTGAGACTTGACAAGAAGAAATACACACAATCACATGAGTGCAAAAGCAAAGGAATCAAATCATACAATTCTGTCTGTGGATGCAATTACGGGATATGAGTAAATTGAATGAGATCACCAGGTTGTCCATGCAAATTGACGTTCTGTAATGCACGCCTATACAAATTAAATAAACCGAGAAAACATGCTAGCACAAGGACGGTCAGTGTGCGGCGACTCACCTGGCCTCTTCAGGTTGGGCCCTGGCCTCAGTATGCAGCAGCCCAAACAAACAGAGAACTACCACTGCAAACAACACCTTCATGATGACTTTGAAGGAAAAGGGAAGAGTAATAATCAGATATAAACATTCAGCCATTCATTTGCCTTATTTTGTTAATTACTGTACAATGCGTTGGACTAAATCATTTTGGTCAAATATATGATCTTGGACAAATGTAACATGAAAAAATTCTTAGCCTATATCCTTGAATTGAATTGAGGCTTACCTTTAAAACAGTGGTACTTCTTCGATGTGAAGTAACAGTTACCCTTAACCTTAACCTTGTTGTGAGTTACCTTGAAAGTTGACGACCCTTTTATACAGTTTCTCTGATATCATTTGGACCATAACGGGAATATTAGCGAGGAAAAACACCTTACTTCCACCTCATTAGAAAATAGATTAATGACACTAACATGCACACGGCTACTGATAAGCAGCAGTCTAATAAACAATTACTTCTGAATTACTTTTCAATTCTATGTAAAGCTCCAATCCCATTTTTTTAACCATCTAAACTTAGGGTATACAGTATGTACATATGTTCTTGAAGAGCTGAAGACTTGTAGATGGAAATTATGCTTTTTGGAATTTTCTTTATCAGTCATTACTTAAGATACAGGTATGTTTTACTCCAGTGTTTACGAACATTTCACATGTTAACAAAACGTTCACAGCTAGGCTATAAAATGCTGTACATTTTCAGGTTTAGCTTTCATATACTGTCAGTCCTTGTGTCAGGAGCTCAGTCAGTCAATTTTAGAATAAAGCATTCCTCTGTATCATTTTGGTTCTCAGTGGTGGGGGCTACCCTTTTGTTTACATTTTGACTGAGGACTGGGGGCTTTAAGACTGTATGCCTGGGGGGGCTGAGCTACTTAGTATTGGAGTTAACAACCCAAAGGAAACATTCATGGGCCATTAAACTAATCAAAACATAGCACTTAGGCTAAATATGAGTCAGTAATGGCTTGAGAATAATACAGCAAGATGAATAGGAAAAGCATAAATGCTGTAGCCTAGGATGTGGTCTGATTGTAGCTTATCTACACCAACAAATCATCTACAGAAAAAAACAAGACAAAATGTGGAAAATGACACAATGCTTGATGATTTTATAACTACATTAACACGCTGGGCGATATTTACTCTCAACATCATTCAGAGCCTAGTTTTAGGTAATTACAATAATGTTATAAGCAATGGGCTGTTTCAGCGCGTTTGTTCCACCCAGGATAAGTGATATTACCAAAGATATTACTTTTTGTATAATATTGAACTCTGGCTCCCCCTACTGCCACTAAGATAACTTGTTCAAAATACAAAAAAATGGCCATCCGGCATTATTACGCATGCGTAGTAGTCGGCGCTTTAAAACAAGTCTTGAAGAGGGGGACTTGAAGGCATTGCTGGTGGGCTAGAGTAACTATAACGACAAGATAGAAACATATAATTGCATGCAATTTGAAACTGTTGTAACATATAATACGTGTGCATGTAGATATAGGCGTTAGATAGCGTTATGTGTTGTAACTGCCTTGCTCTGAACGCACATTTTCAGTCAGTTTGCTAACGTTAGCTAGGTAGCTAACGTTAGCCAGCTAGCTAGCTGTTATTGTTTTTCGTCATTTCGGGAGAACCAAAATGGAGGAGATGGCTGATTCCAGTGTCCTACGCAGCCACTCCCGAGCCCTGCTTATGACTCTCTGACTCAGAAATCTATTGAAACATAGAACGGGGACAAAACGCAGCAGCTGCGTGTTCTGTCCCCTGTAAGGCTAACTTAGCTAACGCGAGTTAAAGTTAGCATTTCAAATCCAGCCTGCAAAATGAAGGAAAGGATGCCCGGGTCAGGCGCAGTGTAGTACTTTGTGGTTTGTTCTGATACCTTTGTCTTTGTATAGCTAACTGTAGCTTCCAGGTGAAATAGAGAAATACTGTTTTCAACTATCCAGCTAATACACCAATGCGTTATTTGTGTTGCAGGGTTATCGCTGATATAAACGGGAAGCAGCGAACGTTACACCGCCGAGACCTTGCAGAATGAAAAGTCGTTGTGTTCGCCATGACTCTGAGATCAACTTTATATCCTAATACGGGATTCAAGCTGAACCCAGACACAATCGACTTTGAGAAGACGCAAATTGGAGCCGCTACTGTGACGCCGGTAACCATCAAGAGGGAGTCCTGTGACTTTGTCATAGATGTGCAAGACTTGCAGGGGGGACAGATCCCCAGCAAATCAAAGGACTTAGACCTGAATTTCACAAGTAAAGTTGCCCGGACAGCCTCGTTTGCTGCTCCAAACAAAGCAGGAATAGGTCAAGGGGACAATAAAACTGTGGGGATTTTGTCCCCTCTGAGACAAATGGGGGGTGAGGGAACCCCGGTGAAAGGCAAACCCCTCCCCACTGACAGCATGGATAACCCAAAGGATGCCGAGGAGAGTGCTAAGGTGGTCAGCCCTGGAGGCGTCAGTGCGTCCATCGAGCTCAGCTCCGACGGCAAGTGGAGGAATATCAGAAAGACGCCTGCCAATCCTCATACTCAGGCCAACTGCCTCAGACAGATTGTCCTCCTCCAGCTGGACCTCATCGAGCAACAGCAGCAACAGTTGCAGTCGAAGGACAAGGAGATCGACGAGTTGAAAGCTGATAAGGAGACGGTATATAATAATATATATCTATATATATATTCTTAAGGGAATAGGTCAGGGTTTCCCAACCTTGGGGGTCAGGACCCTATTTTGAAAACGGGGTCCCAAGATAAAAACCTTAATGAAACCAAAATGTCTGTAATAACATCTGATCATTACTTTGTGATGGGGGGGGGGGGGCTTCCACCCAGCACAGCAGCTTCTGTGTTTGAGTGGCATCTTGTCCCTCCAAAATATGGTTAGGATCCCCCTAATTAGCAGGTATCGTGTGTAATTTGTTGCCTATTTGATGTTTATGATACTCCTACACTGCTCTTCGGTCCTGGAGACGATTGTGTCCTATGGATCGATTGTATAATTTGGAATTCCGATGATCAATTGGGTACTCGGTCGTCTACTGATGTCATCTCCCGTTCCCCAGCTTCTCGCACGCATCGAGCGAATGGAACGCCGCCTGCAGCTCACGAGGAAGGACCCGCGCGACAAGCGCCTTTTCCAGCCCCTGGAGCCGTGGACCCCCGATAAAGAGGACATGTGGGATCTGGATGTTCCGGAGAGCCCCCAGACCAACGCGCCCACGACGCCGCTTCCCTTCAGTCGTGGCGGCAAAGGTCAAAAGAGGT
>OMKL01097295.1:11503-22169 GCA_900302295.1 Parasudis fraserbrunneri | reverse complement strand
ATATATATATATATATAGTATATATATATATATATATCATATATATATCAGGGGACTCTAAAAGGTTGGGACTGCCTGCACTATAGGCTGTAAGCCTTCACCTTGGGTGTGTTGTTGGTGTTACTGTCCTCTGGTGGACTAGGTTTTGGACACTGGGGCCTCCTTGGCTGCTCTGGGATGTCCTCAGACATCCGTGTGGTCCCAGCCCGCTCAACCTGCTGAACGCAAACCATGCTTTCAGTTTACCATGTCATGTTATATATTTCTTGTTAATCTATGTTGGATGGGCCACATTCATCCTACGTGTGGCATAACAAGTAATAGTCTTCATTCATTCTAAGGTAGAGTGAGAGGAGATTGTACAGACAGATTAACAAACACATGGCACAGGTGATTGAGATCCATAAACACATTTTAAAAATCCATGTCCCATTTGCATCACATACCTGTACTTGGTGGTGCTTCTCTGCCTGTCTCTGTCTGTCATCCAGAGGCTCCCTCTGTTGCTCTGACTGATGTTGTGGAGCGGGGGATGGTTTGATATCCCTGGCATGGATCTCCTGGCTGTGTGGGGGAGGAGCAGGTCTCGGAGTGGGGGGAGTCTCTCTGTGTTGCTGAGGTTGCTGGGTGTGGGAATGGGTCTGAGCTTGGGTCTGACGAGGTGGTGGAGGAGGGTGTGGTTTACTGGAGCTAGACCTAGGTTTGGTCCGTGGGGCAGCCTTTCTGCTTTCCTTCGACAGTGTCTTTGGATGCGGGTCTGTACTACTGCTCATAGATCCTTTGATCTCAGAAACGATTTGCTCTATGTCCTCTCCTGTCCCCCTCGTCACTCTTCCACTGCCCTGCCTCTCCTTTGTCCCCCTGTGAGAAGACTCACACCCTGGCCTCTTACCGCCCGCTGGGACAGTACAGTTTCTCGCCATGGGGGCACCATCTTCTCTAACTCGGTCATCTCCTCCCTTTCTAATCCTCTCTTCCTCGTTGCCCTGATAAAGGATAGAGGTCTTCTCTTGAACACTGTCGTCTGTCTCCTCAAAGTCCTCTACAAATATGGCCCCGTCCAGCACCTCCTCTATCTCCTCACTCTCACCATGGAAATACCCATCCTCCCCCTGGACCTCCTCTACCTCTGCCACCAGCCCATCCCCTGCAGTGGCAACGGGGTGTGAACTGCACCGACGGTCTGACTTTTGCAGCTCTGTGACTCTATCAGCTGGCTGTGGTCCCTCGCATACCTCTGTGCCATGACGTGACCTGGGCGTGAGCTGGCCCACGGGGCTGCAGCCCCCACCGGCACTGTCTGCTGCAGGCTGTGCGTAGCTGTCACCCTCAGAACGGTAGCTGTTGTAGTAACTCACATCTGATCTACCCTCTCTATTTGCATGCGCCACCTGATCGTAGTCCTGCTCGACGTCCGAGCCCACGTTGTCATACTCGGAGCAGGTGTCCTCCTCCTCCATGTCCTCAGGACTGGGGTCACAGCTCACAAAATAGTGGTTGGCAGAAACAGGAGGGCTCAGCTGGTCATTAGTGTCATCCTGTTCTTTGCCGCTGCAGTGTGGCTGATCAGACACCTCACTCCTAAGACCTTTCTGTTCTTCTTTACATTCCTTTGCAAGTCCTGGACTAGGGCAGGGCGGATGGCTGGGCCCCAGTATTCTGGTTATGGTTCCTGGCCTCTTCCCATGAGCCATGGCTGGCCCTGTGAGCCCCCTGTACCCTCAGTCCTACAGGAAGTAAAAAATAAAATAAAAATACACTGGCCTAATTAGATTATCTAGATGTTTTGCAGTGCTTTGTATAAATATAGACAACAACATAATCTAGTGAATGAAAAAGTAGCATGGAGGAAAACTAGACTTACATGTCTTTGTTGTCTCTCTCTTCTCTGACTATCATTGTTAGTGTTTAGCCTAATAAGCATTAAAGTGTTGCTTAAATATCCAGCCTACCCAAAGGATCTGAGTACCAACACACTCACCATTACTGTCCATGGCGCTGAATGGGCAAAATGTTTGTCAGCGTGGTGCAGATATGGTGGTGTTTGGCAAAAGGTAGCCCCCCCCCCATCAAACACACACACACACACACACACACACACACACACACACACACACACACATATATACACACAGCCTACACATTAGGTCCCAGCATGCGACCAAAACATGAACTGTCCATGGTGCTGAAATGGCAAATTGATTGATGAGGTTCTTTGTCTTTGAACTCATTTGAGCTGTGAGGCATGCTGCTATGACCTTGAGTCATTTATGATGGAATTTTCCAAACCAGATGATAAACCATTACGCCAAACTTTTGCCGCAACTGCAGGGGTGTTGTGGTTCCTCCAGTTTCCCCACAAGTGGACGCCGCATTCGCATAAGCCTATCGATATAATAATCCGATCTCCTTTTCCAGCGCTCTCAGCACTCTCTGCTAGCCAAGAGTGATGGAGCTCTAAGCCCTTTCTTCTCATAAGATCTACTGGTTTTTACCGATATCTGGAAACATGAAATTATCCTTCTGGTGCAATTCATATCGACCTTCATTTCAAACAGAGAGACTGCACCATGCTGACACCCTGCTTAAAGGCTGGTGGTGTACATTATAGGTTAATTTACCCCGTCTTGACCAGGACCACCGCAAGCTCAATAGGCATATGCATCTCTATAAGGTCGATTATAAAAAGAATGAATAAGAAATTATATGTGCCACTTACCAACATCGATCTTGTCAGCAGTCCTCCTCCCTTTTATAATGCCAGTGGCTCTGATCAGATTGCTCCGGAATGGTGAATTTGGAATAAAAGCCACACAGCCCTGGAACGTGTGTAGAAGATACACCCCCTATTCAGTGTTCTCCACTGCTTTGCTCCCAAACAATTCAGCGCCTCGGACCACACCAGAAGAATAGCCTAAACAGACTTTATTCCATCTTCAAGGGAGTGCAGTGATCAATTAAAATAACTGCCAAATGCCTTTATTGAAATGAAATTGATAGAAAATAGAATCCGCTGCCTCTTTAAATATTAGATTACATACAAATATATTCAAAAGATTGGTGTGTAGCTAATCAATTTATTTTTATGGGATGGCCATTTTAAGATAGCCTAGCTATATTATTCAGTAAAGACAAACTTAGTAGCTATTACACAAGACTTGGCTGCTCAAAAACAATATCTCCGAGGGAAAGAAAAACATCCCAATGTATTTTTTTTTTTACGTGTAGGCCTATGTTCAATTTAATCCACGGAGAGGTCTGAATATATATATACAGTGGTGATCGATTACTACGACCTGGAACGCGTTCTGTTTTCTGCTAGTAAGCCTGTGAAGCGGTATTTTGCACTGTTGTGAAAGACTCCAGAATTTGAATGACCATTAGCTAACGGGCTACAACGATTGTCCATATTTTGATTCATGGAATTCATATTCACTTGACTTGGAGCACGTTCACGGTCCTGCTGCTGTTATTTTATAATTGAGGCGACTGCAGATGAGTTGCCTGTCTCTAAATAACTAGGTTAGCCTGCTAAGCTAACTAGCCAGCAAGCTTTTCCACATTCGGATTGCTGCCAATTTTGCACAGGACCTGCAAGATTAAGGACATGTGCCTGTTTTTATTGGACAAAGCCTGACAAGAACGTAGCTAAGTTTGTCGCCTTCATCATGACTGAGAGAGTCAACAAAACCAAACACCAGCGAAGTCTGTCATTGTCCAAGAGGAAAGGAAATGTGAAAGATGGAAAGTCTGGTAGTGCTGGAACAAAACCAATTACCTCGTTCTTCAACAACGCCCCTCCACCTAAAGTGCCCTGTCCTCTGTGTGGCCAGGTGGTTCCAAAGTACAGAATCAATCAACACATTGATCTGCAATGTCAGAACTTTGAAAGAGAAGACAACAATGCCGTAGCATTCAGTAGTAGTGATGCGCCACATGTCCCCTTGTCACCTTCCAAGAACTCTGTGCAGGACACATCTTCAGCTCAACAGGAAGATAATAAAGAGGAGACCAAGACCAGCCCTTACTTTAAAAAGCATAATTCTCAGCAAGCGCCTCGGGAGATAAGTAGCAAGTCAGTGGTCAGAACAATTGATCTAGGGAGCCTCTCCTCTAAGCTCTCCAGGAGGTGTCATAAGTTTCCTGAGAGGACACAGAATGAGGATGTGCAGCTGTGTCCGGAGAAGGGGACGAGCTCTGAGGCACTGAGCAGCTCACAGAAGGAAAATCATCTTCAAGTTTTAGATGACAAGGGACTGAAGGGAGCCTGTCTGGAGGTCATTGATCTGACAGGCAATCTCGATGTTGAGACCACAAGTATAAAACCAGAACCATCGCAGGTAGAGACAGGAGACGAGCTTGAACATAAAATGTCTAAATCGGAAACCCGCTGCCAGGTGTTTTTTCCGACACTGTCCTCTCCTTCCTCCAAACAAACAAAGAGAAAAAAAGGAGAGATTTCCAGAAGCAGGGTGTCCACCTTACGCAAGAAAATGAAACATGAGGTAAGCAGCAGAGTGTCAGGGGAGACCTTCCCTGGTAATGATCCAGTGGAGACAGAAAGGACTACAGTGATGGGGGGACATGAGGAAAGGACTGCAGCGATGGAGGGACATGAGGAAAGGACTACAGTGATGGGGGACATGAGGAAAGGACTACAGTGATGGAGGGACATGAGGAAAGGACTACAGCGATGGAGGGACATGAGGAAAGGACTACAGTGATGGAGGGACATGAGGAAAGGACTACAGTGATGGAGGGACATGAGGAAAGGACTACAGTGATGGAGGGACATGAGGAAAGGACTACAGCGATGGAGGGACATGAGGAAAACACTCCATTGGTGGAGGCACACAGGGAAGAGCAGACAGAGTCTGGTCCTAACAAAACCACCAAGGATGCAGAGAGCCCTTACCCACCAAGATTACCGTACTACCTCCGCAACTTCCGTACAGTGCTGGAGGCTGTGCTGGAGAACGAGGATGACAAGACGCTGTTCGACCAGGATGATCTGTCACTCATAGACTCCTTTGAGAAGCTCTCAGGTATGCTAAAATATCCCTCATGTACTGTATCTTTGGATTGTGCCATCATAAGCAGGGTGGGAAATAAACCCCAGCGACCAGTTACTGGCAGGTGTGACTATATGATCAACTTTAGCAGGTCAGCGACCATCACTCGGATGTTTTTTTTCTGTTCTAATTCGTCTGGGGAAATGGTCAAATGGCTGAATTTGGGATTTACCAGCCACTATGGCTGGTGGACAAAAAAGTTAGTTTTCATGCCCTGATTGTAAGCTTTCTCATTATTTGTATTTTTCCTCCTCAAAGTAACAGGACAGAAGCTGTACGTGAGACTCTTTCAGAGGAAACTGAAATGGCTCCAAGTGAGTAAACTGGATTATGAAGAGATCAGCAAGGACCTGGGACCAGTTACTCAAGAACTGGTTGAAGGTGGCCTCCTACAGACAGGTGAATGGGTTAACCCCCTCCATTTTGGGATGCCATTGATGCAGTATCACTAGTGGGATCTTTGAAAGCTAGTACACTGTAGTTATTCCCAATTTATTAGTGTGCTACTAAATGCTATACATTCCTGTTATTCCCATAATTTCTTGTTAGTGGGTTAATTATTGCTTATTAGAGCTTGATTTTAAATCAAATGATGGCCATTGGAGTTCTTGGACATTGTTTGTAGTGTATTTATAACTAGAAACAACATTCCCATTGTAAGCTACTTTGTATAATAAGCATAGTCAGAATTAGTGATACTCATGTTGGCTTCCATTTTCATTTTTTTAACTGTAAAATGTAATGAAATGTTGGACTGCTGCTTGAAACTTCACGATAGTAACATATTAATCTCTTACTCAGTGTTGTTAGTTTTTTTCATACTATGATGCCACATTGTAATAATAATAACCCTTATTTAACCAGGCAAGTTGACTATAAGAACACATTGTTATTTATAGCAACAGGCTGGGGGAGTAATTGCAGGGAAAAGGAGGCACACACACACACACACACACACTGCCCAGTAAAACCACAGTCTTTGTTGGCCCCTGAGCAGCGCCACTGAAACAGTTGGGGTTTCGGTGCCTTGCTCAAGGGCACTTAAGTGGTAGTTATTGAAGAAGGGAAGACCGGGATTCATTCACTTCCCAGATTTCACTTCCCAGATTTCCTGCTGGTTTGGGAATTGAACCAGCAACCTTCTGATCATAAGCCCGCTTCTCTAACCTTAAGGCCACCACTGCCTAGACTGTATATTAAGGATCCCCTCCACTCAAAAACATGTTTTGTTTTTATGGTTAACTCCTCTTGGAGGCATGACTTTGACTATACAGATTGTTATTTATGCAGAACTTGTCACCAGAGCACCTTTTTCACATTCTTCCCCTGAAGAGGGATAGCTTCTCTGTACTCTGTACAACAATATGTGGTAACTTGACACCTTTAGCTTCAGCATACACAGAAAGCTGAGTAGGTATTGACATGTCTTGAAAGAATATAAGCTACTGACTTGGAATTCCTGATAAATATCAATGGATGCGTGTTGCCAATTTGCATATTAATAGATCCTTGCATTCTCAATGAGAGTAAAGGTGGAGAGGTGCTACTAAGCCATTTTCAGTAGTTTATTGAATAATTTGGTGGAAAAAACATATTAATACAAATTGTTATTCAATATAGAAAAGAAACTTTAAGCATTTAAAATTCATCTGGAGGGGATCTTTAAATATGCATTCTTTTTTTTTTTTTTTGCATATGGTACACAAGTCGCTGACTATTTATTTTACATAATTGATTCCTTTAGCAAGTCTTCCAGCCAGTTCCAGCCCATCCATTTTCACTAGAAACTTTTACTTTTTAAAGGATTATTTTATGGCTTTCTGTTTTATTTGGTTGTGAATGTTTAAGAGAGACAGGAAAGATGATGTGTTGCGAGAGGTTTAAACATGTGACATAGGTTGAACCACAACGATCCCCCCAGAAATGCTTACTTCTAACTTAATCTAATTCTCTCTTAATGTCCAGCTATGTGAATGGTGTGTGTTACAGAGAGTGATCTCCAGGACCTGGGGGAGGTTCTGGATCTACTGCCCGCTCCAGAACTTAAAAGTCTAGCTAAGACCTTCCACCTGGGCGGTCCTGGGACTCAGAAACAGCAGCTAGTGGATGGACTTCTCCGTCTGAGCAGGCAGAAATCACTCTTTGCTCTGAAGACGGGTCAAAACAACATCGGGGCCGTCATCCTCAAAAGGTTAGAAGAATTAAAAGTCCAGCTGAAATCAAAGTAGGTAAAACAATCAGTTAACAATGTTCGAATGGATCAATGACCATCCGATTCCAAGTTTCAACCTCTGTTCATCTGAGATATTACCACTCTAAAACTGAGTAAACAAAGTATGCCCCCTGTCTCTCGTGTGGTACTGCAGGTGTGGAATGATTCTCCAGTAATGTCACCTGGGCCCCGTTCCTCGTACGTCGCTTAACTTGTCCTGGATAATATGACGTCTGCAGTATCAGATAATCTTGCACCTGGCTAACTCCGTTCCTTGAACGCAGGTGTTGGATTGATCAGACAAGCATGGATACAATCACTAGGATAAGTGCGCGCTCCCGTCTCGGAATAAAGGGAACATGAGTAGATAGACGAAACCATGATGAACAATCATATGATTGGCTGATGGTGGCATTATGGCACAACCCGGGAAATGAAAGACCACCCACTCTCTCTCGGTTGAGCGTGTATTAATTGAAGGATTTGAGGAACAAAAGTAATCCATATGGTGAAATACAAAACTATGAAAGCATCTAAATTGAGAGATTAAGCTTGGGCAACATTTGCAGATAATCTGAATGTGTAATAAAATTCCATCCAATGTTGTAGACTAATTGTACCATTTGTACTGTACCATATTGAACTGTAGAAATGTTGACTTTATGGTAGGCTAATCGTTAGTGCATTGCTCTGACGGGTGGAGTTTATAGGTTAAATGTAGGCCTACTGTAGGCATATGGATCCAATAGGTTCCCTCATTAAATAATGCCTTCACTGTGAAATCTGTATAGGCCTTTCTTTAAATTAAAAAAAGTTGTAAGAATGAAACAAAGAATCAGTGATTTCACAATACATGTTGCCTTTTAATTATAATAGTGATTTGATCTACAGTATTGGCACTTATATATGCATGGGGCATACATTTGTGGAAGTGTGTTCATGGATGGGGTAGGATCAAATTTGCCTGATAATCAGACTGAATTGCACTAGCGATTTAGGGTCTGGATCCAGGCAGGGATTGAATCAAATCCAGTGAATAAACCTGCCTCTTTGAACTATAGGAGTTGTTCCTCTGGTAACAGGTTACGCTAAAACTTCAGCTTGCTTCAAGAACTGAAAATCCCGGGCTTATGTTAAACTGTCAACAACTGTCTTATGCAGCTAACTCAGTTATCCCTGTATGAGGAACAGGGCCCTGTAGTTCAGTGGATGTCACTAAAAGGTCTAGACACTGACATTTCCTTGACAATAATGTGGAAATTCAGTGCCCACATGACAGCACCAAGGCAGTGCTGGGACCAGGATTGTGTTTAAGTGAATGAAACGTTTAGAACACTGGTCATTCAGCACTGCTGTGGTTGTTTGCATCTGCATCAGTGACCAAACCCTCGTTACATAAAACCCCTGTGTCACTGAAACCCTATTCTACGGCGTCGTTTGAATTCAGCCAATAAACTGTCAACAGTCTTCAACAAGCCTTCTTTACAGTACATACTACATAAATATCCACGTCTGATGTGAACTCCCCTTTTTTTCACAGGGCAAAGCAGCTCGCAGGATCCTGTGTGCGTCTGTGTCGTGGCCCACGAGCCGTCTTCTCTCGTGTCCTCCTACTCTTTTCCCTGACGGATGCTGTGGAGGAGGAGGAAACAGCTGCTGGTGGTCAGAGCCAGCTTTATACCATCCTGCTGGTCAACTCTGGCCGCCTGGCCTTCCCTGACTACAAAGTACAGCGCAGTGCCAAGCTGTTCCAGGACAGAGAGGACCTGATCAGGTGAGGAGGGGGCTATCAGACCTGATGCTTAGAGGAGCTGATCGGGTGAGGAGGGGGGCTATCAGACCTGATGCTTAGAGGAGCTGATCAGGTGAGGAGGGGGCTATCAGACCTGATGCTTAGAGGACAAGCTGGATTATGCTCCAGGGCTGGGTAATATGGGCGAAATATCATATCACAATATTTCTCTTATTTTTCACAGAACAATGAAATAAATGGTAGTTGTTTTTCCTATGCAAATTAGACTCCACTTCAAAACGGTCTGTTCTCATCCTATTTCCATTGCGAATTCTTTATAATACTGCTGCTGCAATGGCCAATTCTTATATTTACGGGATAGAAGGAATTAATAGCATAGTGTTGAAGACAGTATTGTAAAAAACAAAAAAACAAAAAAAACTCCCATCTGTAGTATCCATTATTAGACATGATGCAATGTCCATCCATCCATCCATCCATCATGCCAGGTATGAGGCAGCCATGCGAGTCCTACAAGAGGTGATCACAGCCATGCAGACTGGCCACTGGGACGAGGCCCTGGAGCTTTACACCACTGCCAAGACTACCTGGCAGGAGCTGAGGAAGACATATGACCTCAGGTAGGGACCACATAAATAACATCCATTCCCATCTATTGATCTGTGTTTAGCTAAAGCACAGTTGTAATGACAAAGTTCCCAGTGATGGCTTGCATGTTTAAGGGTAAGCTCAGAATTTTGGACCCCTAGCCCCATTTCCTACTTACCAATGATATTGTCGACTGGTAGAGTCCTTTCTCAGCAAAATCCATGTTCTTCATACTGGATACCCACAGCTCCTGGTAGTTGGCCACAAAACCAGTGCAAAGTCAACGGGGCCACACTCCAGTCTGTACAAGCCCTGAAATAAACGCTGAAACCTACTTTGGGTGCACCGTGGAGTACGTTTCAGCGTTTATTTGTAACTAGCCAGAGCTGCGGATTCCCACTATGAAGAACAGCATGGGTTGTGCTTAGAAAGGACTCCACCGATAGACAACATCATTGGTAAGTAGAAAATGGGGCTACACCTTTTAACACCCTCATTGTGGTTGTCTAGTCACCAGGAGGAGCTGCCTGTATTCCTACGCTGCTTCACCACAGGTTCGGCCTATACCCGCATCCTGTCCAGGGGAGTGGAGATCCTGCAGAGGCTACGCCGCTATGAGGTCGGCTAACTTCACACAAACACACACACACGTGCGCATATGTGGCTATGTATTATTGAGTTGTTAGCAAGATTATATGGACCATTTGACTGTTTGTAAACAATGATGTCTTATTTGGAAATGCACGCAATTTGGCTTCATGGAAGTCTCCAGGGACAGTCAGGATGAAACTACGCAGTGTCCAATGACCTGTCCGTGCCTTCGGTTACCTTCGCCTAGGTGCTTTTGTTAGAATGTCCCTCCCACAGAAAGATGCGGGTATAGCAGAGTGCAATAATAGTCTAACCAGGTATGCAAGGGTATTAAAACACCAAAGATCCTGACCCAGCTTTAATGCTCACTGCAGCAGAGAATGAGAACCGTGGAGACACCACTAAGTTACAGTGTTGACCCGAATATAAGATGACCCTGATTATAAGACC
>OMKL01097201.1:2503-13991 GCA_900302295.1 Parasudis fraserbrunneri | reverse complement strand
CCCCCCGAGCTATGACAAAAGGAACAAACAGCAGACATAAAATCAGCATCTTGTCTTCCAGTGGAGGGACACAGCCTGGTGCATATTCCTGTGGTTCTGATGTCTCTGACACTGTCTGTGTGCTAATCAAACACACAAACTAGAAGTTGAATGGTTTTTATTTTGTACAGGGCTGCTCTTGAAGCAGTAATTATTTTCCACCAGGCCCCAGAGATGGTAAGGAATGCGAGCCTGAACCTGTTTTTTAATTGGATCACATGGGTGATTTGCCATGTATTTTAAGGGACATGCCTCAATATAATTATGTATTGATGAAGTGTCAGATTGCTTGCAGAGACTGCAGTGCTAAATTAGATCGCTGTAATGAGGTTCATGAGGTTACTGATTTTTGAGAAGTGTTTTTGACACGTTGTAATAAGGTTTTGGAACAAGACTTTACACCATCAAGCTGTTCTTGTCATTTTCCAAGTGATGAAATTGTTTGAGGTGTCTCAATCTGGGAGTTTACCAGTCTATGAATGAGTATAACAAACTATTTTAATTAGCTTTACCCTGGTATTTCAGTGCATAACTGTCATCTGAACATTTTAGTGGTTCAAATTACCCCTGTTCCCAAAGGGTTCCGATTAGTGACATTCTACTGTAGTCTCTGTAACTGACCAGTTACCAGTTTCCTCTTGTCATTTAAAAATAGTACAACATGCAAACCATTTCCAGTTTCAGCAAACATAGCTGTCATGTACTGTCCTTGTATCAAGAGCTCAGTCAACCAGTTTCAGAGCAGCACTGATGGAGAATTCAATACTATCGTTGATTGCCCTTCAATGGGATCATATCCTGTTAAAATGATGACATCATGATATTGTAGTGCACAGCTCTGTTGTCTAAATTAGTGATAACAAGCACATATTAACAGAAATTTCTGAGTTTATTATATGTATCCATATGCTATACATCAATTGGGTTATTGCAGTTATAAATACACTGTACCAGCCATCATGTGCAACACCCTCAAATCAGCTCCATAACATTTAAATGTTTTATTATGGCCATGAAATATATTATTATGTTGTAGTATTCATTCAAATTAGGGAATAAAAGATTGCCACAGAGATGAGAAAGAATCTCTCTGTAATCTGTGGCCAATATAATGTCCTGGTATAGCAGCTTCCTTTCTGGTGTACAGGTACATTGAGTTAATGGTCATTAGGTTTGTGAGAAAGTAATTGAGGCTAGGGACCCCGGGTCAAAGTTCAAGGTTAGGTAACTGATCGGAGCAGATGAGCCCCTGAGCTGGAACAAAGTGTCTGAAAACAGGAGAAGAGGCAAGCAGCCACAGAGGCTGAGTAGTAGAGAACAGAGATCACATGTTGTCTGTCTGGTCAGGTCTGAGTCATTCTGCTGACCAAGGGTTGGTCCTTAAGACTCTAAAGAGACATGGATCTGTCCTTGCAGTAACTACTGTTATCTGCATGTCCCCATACAGAAATTACAGAATGTTACAAGACCGAGGACAAATAGATGCAGTAAAGCGTAATTTACTTGAGCCTCAGACACGCAAACTGGCTGGTCATGAGGGTAATGAACACAAATATGCAGTGATGAGATAATAATATGAATTAATTCTGTTGTTGATGTATTCAACGCATTTCGCCCGCAAATCAAACTCTAGCCTACATGATGTTTTCAGAATAGCCTTTGTCTTCATACAAGTTATTTAAAAGAAGTATTGGCCTGGTGTTTTGTGGTATTTCAGGCCTCCAAACATTTCATTAGTTTGATCAATCTCCATATCTGAGAGGTTCTGAATAGTGAGCTTTTATGCCAACTTTATTCAATAGAATCAGACATAGGCCTGGTTGCCAGGTCATGTCATATCGGGCTCCAGAACAGGGTACGAAGTGGAAAACATTTTTATTCCCGTTTTGGTGTAGCTTTATCTCGAATAATGATTGAGTGCTGCTTCAAAGTTCACTGATCATTACTCATTTCTAGACTTGTTAGTAAAAGGAGTAAAAAATCTATGCTGTAACACAAATTACAGCGTTTATCTTATTGCTGGTGCTCTGTCAAACCCTTTCCAGGTTTATGATCTCACATAGTATGATATTAGAATTTAGAGAACTGAACATTCTAATAATGTTGTCACAATTTACTGGTAGAATTCAGATGGAATTCTGAAAACATTCCAAAAAATGTACACCTGAAAGGGCTAAAAATGTGAAGTGATTTTTCAAGTGCTTGGCTCCAAGCGGGAGCCTCAGCCTTCGTAAGCACTCACCACATTCTACAAAGCACATGAAGACCGAAGAGTTCCTTCACCTCCTCTGGGCCATTTTAAAGGCCACCTAGACGTGACACACCACACAGTTATATCACTGCTGTGAACCATGCTAACCTGCCCATTGGCTGAAAGTGCTAAAAGACACTTTTCTTTTCTCCTGTGGTATCTTAAGGACAGGATGGGCTTTAACCCCTGGTTTCCATTTTAAACTTGTTTTTGCATTACAGGCATAATTACCCGCCTACTGGCCAGACAGGCTATGATGAGCAATGTCTGAGATGAGACAATGGAGTCACGACAGCACTGTGCTGGACTCCTCCTCCTCTAAAAAGAGCTAACTGCTGTTTGGTTGTACAGGCTTCCTAGTTGGTCTTTAGAGCAGGGGTTCCCAAACCCTTTCATTTCAAGTACTCCCAAATAGATAAACAATAGACACCCCTACCTCCCCACCCCATCCTCCATTTGATAAGCTTTTGTCCCAGAGGCCTCCATTTAATAAAAATATTAATAATAATTTCATAGCCATATCTATACTGTAGGTGGGGAGATAACATTGGAGAGAGTTAAACCTATGATTAGAATAATCATTCTTATACATTCTCTGATTGGCCCATTCTGGTTAGCCCAATGAGAGAAGACTATTCTGATCATAGGTTTCACTCTTTCCACTGTTATCCCCTCAACAGCCCAATGTGTATCAATTTGGGGGTACTTGACACGAAAAACGTTGAGAAGCACTGGAACAAAGTGATAGTTAAACTGAACTATCCCTCATTTTGCTGGTAACCCCCTGGAACTACCCTGGCTTAACGCAAGTGCATCAACAAGGAAGGTTCCACCCCTCTGCTGACTACTCTGGAGAGGCAGCTATACAGATTGAGTATTTGCCCAAAAGCTGGGCGAGGATGGTGATTGGCTACCACTCGCAAAGAAATTTGAAAACACAAATTGTTTGTCACTTGCCTATGCAGAGGGATGGGCGACGCTTGTCATTGGGTGGAAAACATGGCCTTAGATCTTAGGTTTTCTAAATAGCACTCTAGGCATATTACAACATTGCTGTTACTGAATTGCTGACATTAGTATCCCAGCATTTGATTATGTTGTCATGTCTCCTGCTTTGTAAGCTCTGCCCTACAGCGAGCTAGAAGATACACAGGATGCCAACTAGCTTTAGGTGCTGTTGTGTTGAACTTTGACATTGTAATTATGTTCAAGATATGCACTTGTGTTGTTATATGTACCTTCTACTGTCTCAGCAGGGGATGCGTGTGCATGTGTGTGTGTGTTTCTGCTATGTGCTATAGCATGAAAGCAATTAGATGGGATAAAAGTCAAAATAGTGACCAAGCTGTGACAGAAAAGTGGGGTCAAATTCCCACTGGGTGGCGAGAGGCAAGACCCATAAATCCCTCCAAGGAACAGCCCAAACACTAATTAAAAACATGCTGTTGTGTGTGCGTGTGCATGCAATACATGGATACATGTGTGCGCACTATGAGCACTTTGAATGGAGTACTGTATGCTGGCATTTGTGTGTGTGTGTGTGTGTGTGTGTGTGTGTGTGTGCGTGCGCGTGCATGCCTGTATGCCTGTGTGCCCACGTGTTTCTGGTAGTTTTCGTTTGTGATATGGGGTTAAGTGGTCGTCTCCAGAATAGATACATGGGATGAGACAGGAATGTAACCATGTGCTGTTGTCAAACCCAGCGAAAAAGAGAGAGATCCCTGTATAAAATTGTATAGAACCATTGTTGAATTTTATTTACCATTTTGATTACCATTTTTCAAACTATAACAAAGGCTGTGGCGACTGACGAGCACAATACACGTGTAATTAATTGCACTGCTGGTAAGGACTGCTGGTATAATGCTCTGGCTGTCCTGCTATCCCACAATTCTACTCTCAGCTGCATAGTCGAGTTTGATAGGCTGGTGGAGGAGGGAACTGCAGTCGAGTAGCACCGCTGTCAGGAAACACTGAAGCCTGCTACGAATGCAACTCGCATATCCAACTGAAAGGAGAGGACGTTTTAACCGGTAATAACAAGCTTTATTTTCAACAGTTCTTTCGGGATGTTGTATGGATGATTGATAGAATGAAGGGCATATGTATTCTGCGGTGTAAAATATGTGCGTTTCTTTGCGTGGCAACATAGGGTCGTCTGGTCTGACCACATCACCCACGGCCAATGACAGATAATTGGCTTGAAAATACATTTCTACTTGTTTATTCGGCCATGCGGTAAAGTGGAGTAGGCATGCTAAATGTCTTTGACATATTGGTCATAACCTTTTCTGCTGTGGGTCTGGAATGTAACCTTTTGTGCGCAACATCGTAACGATATTTTTGCTGAATGGGCTCCCTGCAGTAGTTGGAATTTTATGAGTCAGCCTTGGAAAAATATAGGCTACTTCTCGCGAGCTGAAACATCAACTCGCGCATTGTTCAAGGTATATTATGTTACAAATTCTCATCGAATCGGTAGAAAATACTAGAAAGAAACACGGTAAAGACGTTTTTTCTACGTTTAGAGCTAGATGTCAAATCAATTAAATGACGGCGTCGAACACGGAGTCTTGCGCTTAGGCAACATATGTAACCTATTTGATTAAAATTAACAATGTTTAAAGTTCAGTGTTTTTGATCTGCAGTGCGGTGGGCGTGGTTAACTGCGATGGGTTTATTTTTTTGCTGGTCTGTTCTGTATCCCCTTTTGGCATCTTCACACATCCTTAGCTACTGAAGGCTATTGGCCCGTGCCTGACTTGCATTGGCCCGTGCCTGACTTGACAATTGAATTAGCCTACTAAGCGCTTGTGTGGTGTTTCGTAGTGTTTTGCAATAGCATTGGAAAACTGCCACAGTGTAAGCCTTGCTGGCATGAAGTTTTCATTGCTGTCACTTGGGAGTGCATCTTGGGTCACAGCCTGCTTCAAATATGCCAGTAGATTTGGAAAGATTGTTACCTTTCTATCCCTATAAGTTTGCAGCATAGTAGGAATTATCTGCCAAAAACAGACAGAGAAAATGTAAAGGCAAGAGTGTTCCACTGTGGTAGTTGTCACACTGAGGTGAACAAGCAGCGAGGTTGGAGTGCTACAGTATGTAATCTGCTGGCCGGCAGACATTAGTGGGAATAGAGTCCCAGCTGATTTAGTGATTAGCTATAGCTAATCTCATAAGATGGTTTAACCCATCTGCACCCTATTAAGTCGGTGTCTCAGCATAAGCATACATTAGTATTTTATCTGGCTCCCATTTTTTCAAGTTTATCTTCTTGAATTTCAAGAATGACAGATAAGTAGATCAGGCAAAGATGAGTTTCCAGAATTATTTGCCTCACCCACTGTGATGATATTTGTGCCATTCTTTATGGATCGCAGCCCTTGCCTGAAGCTAAGCTACAATACACAACAACACAGCTACAGTGATCTTGTCGCATCATGAAGTGGACAATCAGGGTAGTATCAGTCCAGTAGTGATAACAGAAAGCTAGATGGACTGTCTGACTGTAGCCCAGGCTTGGCTTCAGTGCCAGTGACAGTAATGTTAGGAATGTAGACTCATCTATCTGCCTATGAATATTGCCTCCTCAGTATAATTCTATCAGGCCAGTGTAACCTGCTCCTAACCAGTCCTACGTTATCTACTCTCCTGGTGCTGGTTCTGCTGTCCAGTAAGCCTTTAGGTTACTGCAGGCGGAGAACCTGTGTGGGTCTTTGGAATTCAGGACAGATGCATCCGGCTAAAGCAGAGGTGTCCCACCAGAGTTGGCTGGCCAGCCACATAGTAGTATCCCCTTACAGTAGCTGTGTGTGTGACAGCTGTCAGGCCTGCAGCCATGGGGGGGGGGCTTCACATAGGCCTGCTTGGGACGGGCCTGGACGTGTCAGAAATGACCAGGCAATCACCTCTATGTAACCTCCCTAAGCCCCAAGGGCCTAGATGTGGGGGTGGGAGGTACAGAGATGGGCCCAGCTGTGCTTTATTCTGGCTAATGGCACTCAGCACAGATGGCATCTGCTCATCCTCTGTGCCTCTCTCTCTCTCTCTCTCTCTCTCTCTCTATGTGCACAGGCCCCTGTCCAACAGTGTGCATTACAATCACAAATTGGCCTTAAAATGGAGGTTGCAGGCAGAGTGTGGCGCCAGAGTGTTTAGTGCCAGGCATCAATTATGTCATCCAGCTACATGCAGATAGGCCCTCCATTTCTCTCACAGTTGTGTGTTTATCCGCTGTGCTACTGCGTTGATTCGCTGTCATCCCTGAATGTGATAACGTTGGGTTTGGATTTATTTGTTAGTTCAGCAGCAGCAGCACCAGGATGTTTGTCTTTCCCGCCTCACGTTACCATGGATGTAGTGTCAGTCCAGTTCCACGGGAGGATTCTACAGGAACACACAGTGACGGATGTAACTGGCTCTCTGTTAGAGGAGGACATCTCTAGAGGTAGACAAGGATGCAGATGGCTGGCTCCTCCCAAGTCAGAAGGTCACAACACTCAACGTATTGGGTTTGTGTCTGAGGGTCATGAGAAGATCACAAGTGCCTTTCCTGCAGCGCCAATTAAGTTAAAAGCCATTTTAGAATCGGCTGTGGTGCATACTGTGGGTATACCAAGGCTTTTTTCTCTGGATATAACACACATTTGAATCCCCTCACGCTTGATATAATTGTATCAGAGCAGACATCAGCTGCGTCTGCGTCCTCCTAGCAGCCAACAACAGCCCTAAATGTGTTCTGAATACAGCATTCTGACTGCATAATGCATGTGCCAGTCTCGCCATAGTGTTTAGCTGCACACAAGGCTACTGTGTTGGCTGTTGTGTGGCCGTGTGAAGAGTGCCTGTCACCAGTGACTGAACGTATTCTTCTTCCATTTCTATGGTGCTAAGATGTTCCTTCCCCCCCGCTCTTCTACCATGGTTCCTGTTTCATAGCTGGTGGAGAAAAAGCTAAAGGCTAGCTGCTGTGCTGTCCTCTTCTGTCAGTCCATCACTGAGCCCGCACTCAACTCTGACCTAAATAACACAATAAAGACACCCAAGAGGTTTTGACAGGATTGGAGGAGGATTGAATTCACATCAGTGATGTTTTTAGTTTGTTTGTTTTTTTTATTACTATTTTTGTTGTTTTTAAAAGGTGTCCGCGATGGAATTTGGAACTTGTGACTTAAGCCTACCTCATAGCCATGTTGTTCACATTAGACTTCTTACAGTAACTCAGCCCTGTAATAAAGAGTTTGTGATCTATATGCAGCCTTTTATAGTGCCTGAAGTCATAGTACACTAGGATCTGAAGGAGTTTGATCAGTATTTGTACGTTAATGTCCCACCCAGCCTCAAACACATGGTGTGGATTGGAATGCCACCAAACTGTTGGAAGTCATACTGAACAAGCAGCTTATGGTTCCCAATTGCTTTATTTAATTTCTAATTCCAGACTTGCCACAGAATCAAATCAACATCATCCTGATCCTTTTAAAATAACTAATACAACTCTGTTCTCAAATGGTTTTTTGTTAGTTGGCAAAGCATGATTTGGCATCATGTTCTAATTCTATTCCCAACTGTTAAAAACAGAACCCAACCAATGTGCATTAGCTGAGGGAAATGATCTCTTAGCATTCAAACTGCTACAGCAGAGCCACACTTAATAGGGGTGCAGCATTCTGCTTTATTACATTCTGTAATGGTAATGACATTGTCAAGAGATTTGTAAGAATTGTGTACATTGCTATCATTAGTAACAGACCTATAGGGTTTAAAAGTATCTGCTGTAGGTTTTAAAGGTGCACTATCTGTGTAGCCTAGTTCTGGGAGAGAAATGTGGAACTCCGGGAAGTGAAAACATATACGGTATATCGTATTTTCATAACTGAATAAAAGAAACTGTCCTCAAAGGGAGATTGGGTGCCTGGAACACTATTTGAAGTTAGAAAGCCACCTTGCAGGGGATGCAATTTTGCTTACACATAGGCCAACATTATTTATTATTCAAGTGGTATTTTCTTGGCTTACGTTTGGTTTACGTTTGATTTAGTGCCTCAAAATTATTTTGTTTTGATTTCTGATGACATATGTTAGAACAAACGTCTCTCCACAAACTGCATAGTGCATCTTTAGCCTAAATTAATACAGTATTATACAATAGCCTATATGTACAATATAGGCTACATATAATACAATTAATAAATGTTGATTTTATTTATTAAAGTAATACTAGTACTGCTATGGCATGTGACAATGACACGCTGTAAATAACGCACTCACTGGCCAGTCGCATCAGTTGCACGAACTCCTGCTATTAATATTCCTGCTGCTATGTCTGTACTGCTGTTGCCTACAGTATATTCCCTGTGGCTACTGTCCCCCGGTCGTGGCAGGGAGTCAGTCGCAGATCCTCCCTTGAACCCTCCCGCCCCAGAGTAAACACGGACCTATAAATAGAGTCCAGGGAGAGGGAGGCCGACACCAGAATGACAAGCATCCATACTACAAACCCCAGACTCTCCACATAGACCCGCTGGCCCACACATGCCTTCCAAAAAACCCACACCCCAAAGCCAAAGCCCCAGGATCGGGTTAGTGCTGGCCGTGGGGGTGGTCAGGGCCCCCAGAGCACTAGTGCTATCCTATCTGTCATCTTTGTTTTGGCAAAATAGGTAGTTAGATGTTTCCTCTCATTATGCACATGTAGTCCTCAGGGACTGCGTCCTTCACTGGTATGTTGTTATGTGCTCAGGGAAAGGGTCAAGTTATGAAAGACATGTGCTACCATAGTTCAGATGGTTAGGATGGTTGCATAAGTACAGTTAACAGACAAAACATCACATGGTCAGAACGTCAGTTTTGCCTTGCTGTTGCACATAATTAAATTGCATTGGTTTGTTTTTGCTCCTCGCTTTCTTAGTAATTAACTATCTAAAGCACTAACAGCACAATGATTGTTGCTATCTCCTACTCAGTTCACTGTTGAATGCTGATTGACTTAAGTCCAACCAAATGTGCAGATGATGATAATGATGATGATGATGAAGGAGGAGGGTGGCTTAATCTCGATCAGCCCCAGAGGGTGTGTGATTGCACTTCAATCAGAATAGCAGCAGTTATCGACTTCAGTCAACCTTAAGATAAGATAGAATGAAGCTGCAGTGAACCAGTAATGGGCCAACAACGTGTTGCCACCACATTCATGTAGTATTCATTTCCACCCTCATGAATAATAACTAGGGATGGGTATCATTAAGATTTTAACGGCACTCAGTTATTTTTGTTATATTTTAAGAGAAAAAAACTAAACAAATTAAGAACAGAATTAACATTGCTTTATTTTCTCATATGTACTGTATGTAAATGAACATTCTTGAGTAGTAACTGCAACAGCATTGTTTTGAACAAATCACTATAATGTGATAGTTGAAATGTAAAATAAATAAAATAAACAATTATTTACAGCAAAAGAAACCTGTTTGTATTAGGGATGGGCATCGACTTTCGAATAGTCATTCAATTATAAAAAATCTGGTAGTTGTGCTTTCTCGCCTGCTCTCTCTTCGCTCTGAGAGCGACATAAAGGCTTGAAACACACACACACACACACACACACACACACACACCCACATGGAGCAGCCCCGCCTCCTTCTCTGCTCTCAGTTCTCGACTCGTCTCATCCGCTCCATTTACATAGTTAGTGGGTCTCATCACTCCTTGGTCTTGTTGTCACGTTGTTCGCTTACTAAAGACAACAAGTACGGATCGCGGATTTGATTGACAAAGAAAACAACAGGAAATACTTCGCGTTTGAGGCAAATGAACAAGGAAAGGCAAAGGATTCCAGCAAGCCCATACTGTATGCAAGCGATGCTACAGAACAGTGCCAAGGAATGGTTCTCGCACAGCAAATTTAGCAAAGCACCTAACGTTAAAGGACCGACATGCCAACCTCGATATGTTAACAATTTTTGAGAGATTGATGACTGCTCCCAGAGTTGTCCCCCCGCCCCTCGCGCATATAACAGGCTCTGAGAGGGAGAGAGATCTCTCTTCTGGATTGGGAATAGCGAAAATACATCATAGACTAATGTCTTAATCTTATTACAAATTAGGAACGGAGTTGGTTTCTGTATCTGTTTTCTTTCAGTACCCATCCCTAATAATAACGGTGTCTTCTTCATTTGCATCCACATCAGAGAACTGTTGATCCCCCTGTGAGATTGAAAAAATGTACCATAACTTGGCTTACTCATCTAATTCCTCCTCCTCCTCCTCCTTTCCCCCCTTGCTCCAGCGTGATTTGCCATGACAACTGAATCAGGAGCCGACTCGGATCCCAAGCAACAGGAGAAGGAGAAGGAGAAGGAGAAGGCTAAAGCAGTGTCCCGGGCCAGCCAGGCAGCAGCGACGTCATCCCCCCAGGCCCAACCAGAGCAGCTCCCTGCCGCCGCCGGACACAGCACCCCCGCCAAGAAAGAGCAGGTTAGCCTACATCCATCCACCACACACCGCCCTCTCATATGAAAATATACTGTTAATACTACCAAATCACTACAGTATTTCTGTGGTAAATCTTTAGTGTGTATGTGGGGAAAAACACAAGAATACTATAAATCACTACAGTATTTGTGTTAAATCTCTTGAGTATATGGGGAAAAAAATAAGTAAAAAAAGTATTTTTGTGGTAAATCTCTATAGTGTGTATGAAAAAAACAAAGGAATACTATAGGTTTTACTATAGATCATTCCCGTATGGGTTCACTCACTCCATTGTCTGAATGGGGGCAAGGAGGACAGTAGAAAATCCCAGGGCTTTTTTTTGCTTTTCTGTTTTGAACCGGTTCTGGCCCTTTGGAACAACAGAGTGCTCTCTGTTTCTGGGAAGAACCTCAGCCTGCAGCTTGTCCATATTGTGTCTGCGAGAGAGAGAGATGGCCCAGGTAGCAGCCAGCGATGTTATCTGTCTCCTAAGTGCTTGTCCGCAGACATCGGCCCGAACAAGTCTGTGTGTGCCTCGCTATCTGATCGATCTGCTGGAGGCGAAATGGCATCCGCCTCTGAAACGGCATGGGGCGCCGACAGAGGGAGTGCACGCTCAAAAGATGGGAACGTTAGTTTTCTTCGGTGTGTAGTGCAGGTTAGCCTCCTGGGTACGAGTCATAACATTCGCATAAGCCGCAGACAGTCAGAACAGCGTTGTTGACC
>OMKL01097068.1:2176-15446 GCA_900302295.1 Parasudis fraserbrunneri | reverse complement strand
CGAGGCCATCCACCAGGTCAACAAACTAAGCCATGGGAAAGAAATAGACCGCTTTACAACTGCTTTTAAACTTCACATTTGACCTCTTTTTAATCCTATTTATTCATAATACCATGATTTCTATTTGTCCACCTGTCTAGTTTCATCTGTCTTCTTTTGGCAGTTTACCGTTGAAGCACTGACTGTACTGTGGCCCTAACTGCAAGTGCCCCATGGGGATTAGTGAAGTTGTATTGTATAATATCATATCGCATGTTATAGCTCTCTCTCACCGAGCCAGAAACCAGAGCACTAAAGACTCGAACCTGTGACATCGTCAAGATGTGGGTATTTTCCTGGTCTAACAGCTAGAGATGCCACCTTTGAGATGGAAGAAACTGTGCGTAGGAGGAGGAGACGAGACACTTTCACAGGTTACAAACATCACATCTGATGAGGGTCGTCAGACCGAAATGTCACCTGTATTTTTAGATACGTCATGAAGATGTCGAATCTGGAGCTGCTCTCGACAAAATTAACCCTTCAGACGAAGAACTATATACACAAGGCTGTTCTGCATTTCATTTGCATAGCCCATGTATTTGCAGTTGGAAAATCTGTTGGGAGTGTGAATATGATACATCACCTTAAAGTACTCAACCTCTACTGTCTTTCAACTATGAATGAACACAGCAATACAACTTAAAAGGATAGTTCAGATTTCTGGAACCCTAGCCCTATTTCTTACTTACCAGTGATGATGTTGATCGGTAGAATTCTTTCTCAGCATCCGAGCTGCCCCTCATACCACCTCGGGCTAGTTAACCACAAACCAATGCCACGTCAATGGGGTCAAGCTCCTGTCTGAACAAGGCTCAGTGAAATTTACTCCACAGTGCGCACTAAGGAGATTTCAGTGAGCTTCAGTCAGCTTGTACAGACAGGAGCTTGACCCCATTGACTTGTGCTGAGAAAGGACTCTACCGATCAACATCATCATTGGTAAGTAACAAATAGCGCTATGGGGTTCCAAAAAGAACTCAGAACTATCCCTTTAACAGCTTTAGATAATTGGGTGTGAAAACACGGTTCATCTGAAAACCTATAATGGATTTATATGGTTCTTCCTCTGCAGTATTCTATTAATGGGTGGCTGATTTTGTGGACCCACAGGATGGTACAATATTGCATGTTGCATATTGAAAATGTGTGAAATACTAAGTTTAGCGGAATCACCCTTTGATGCTCCAGTTCAGTTGATCTGTAGTACAGAGATCTATCCTGCTTGTTAAAACTCTGCTGAAAGTCATATTTCATTATCTCCCGAGTCCCCTTACAAAAAAACGGAAATACCATTGGTATCGTGGTATAAATTGGATTATACCATGGTATTATTGAGGTACAAAAGTGGTACCATGGCAATACATGACATTTACCATGGCAGTATAGCTCTGAGTCAGAGAATGTACTGTCATAGTGTCCTGGGAGTTGTTCCACTATTCACCGTCTATGGATCAGTTCCAGGATTAGTCTTTTGATGACATCATCACTACAATCTTGTCTTTCACTTATTCAGCTTAAGGAGAGACTTGTTCGTATTCACAAAGTGAAACCGAGTTATGCAGTATTATTAAAATAAATAAATAAATAAATAAAATAAAATAACATGGATTCTATTTTAGGGTGGATCTTCCCTTTAAGCTTGAAACGTGTTTCCTGTCGTGTCTTGCTGCATGGAGTAAAACCCTTTGTTGTGTTAATGTTTGCTTTTGATGCACATTAGTTTTGACGTGTGCCTGTGAGCAATTGGTAAATCTTCACTTTTGCATTCAAGTGGCATCCAACTACTTTATTATTCATCAACATACGGTATAAAAGTCTTTATTATTCATCTACATACGGTATAAAAGTCTTTATTATTCATCTACATATGGTATAAAAGTATTTATTATTCATCTACATACTGTATAAAATTATTTATTATTAATCTACATACTGTATAAAACTCTTTATTATTCATCTACATACCGTATAAAACTCTTTATTATTCATCTACATACAGTATAAAAGTCTTTATTAGTCATCTACATACGGTATAAAGCTTTATTATTCATCTACATACGCTATAAAAGTCTTTATTATTCATCTACATACCGTATAAAACTCTTTATTATTCATCTACATACCATATAAAACTCTTTATTATTCATCTACATACCGTATAAAACTCTATTATTCATCTACATACTGTATAAAACTCTTTACCTGAAAAGTATGTCTCTTGCTCAGTTGAAAGGTAGAAACACTCTTGACAGTAAATTAAAAGAATATCTTCTCACAAAGTGAAATCTCACAATGTCTGGCAGGAATTCTGGACAGAAGTGGTTTGAAATCTGTGCTTTGATTCATGTGCAGCTCATACTGTAATGGTTATTCGCTAGGCATCGTGATGGTATTTGAGCTGTCTATCATTCTGACTAAGTCTGGGGAAGCATTATGGCACAGTGATAGACTTGATGTACAGGCCCTGAGCAAATGAAGAAGCACGGAACTGAATGACCTGTTAAATCACGTCAACTGTTATATTACCGAATATTAAGGTATACCGTCATGGATCCATAAAAAGGTATGGATTTTAACTCTACCGTAATCAAAGATATATACAATTCATGAAATTGTGCATGTATTTATTTTATTTATTTTTTTTATCTAAAAATCATTCCTTAATGGGTAGAGCATCGCAGGGTTAGCGGTTTCATTTTCTGTGTAGCTCATTGGGAGCCTCCTGACGAGTGGCTTCACCAGGCGCCGGGGAGGGTGGTGCCCACGGCCCAGCACATCACTGGGTGTGAGCTGCCCAGCCTGCAGGAGCTGTACACCCAGAGCTGCTGCAGGAAGTCCCTGAGGGTCATCAAGGACCCAGTACACCCACACAACAGCCTGTTCTCCCTACTGCCCTCGGGTAGGAGGTACAGGAGCCTCAAAGCACGCACCAGCAGACTGAGGAACAGCTTTTTCCCCAAGGCCATAAGACGGCTAAATAAATAACACAAACACACACACACACACACACACACACACACACACACACACACATACACTATCCCCACACACACACCACAGACACAAAGTGCAATCTAACCACTGTGCAATACTCACCTGTAAATATACCTGCCTTAAATGTACACTTTACTGCATACTATATTTTGTCTTTTATTTTTACTATTTATATATCTTAATATTTTTTTTTCTTTTTATTTCTTATTGCATCTTATATTTTATCTTTTATATTTACTATTTGTATATCTTCATATTTTTATTGCATCTTATATCTTTATATCTTATATCTATATCACATTTGTACCTGTGTAAGCGGTGTGACAATTAACATCTTGAATCTTGAATCTTATCACAAATAGGAAATAAACAGTTTTCCTGAACAATTACCTCTGATTAAAAGAAAATTATTTTCAAAATATTCTGAGCATACAGTAAATGTCATTACTTTAGCCCTTTTAGCATATCTTTACCAAGGCTGGTGTACTGTATATCGTATAAAGGAAATAATCTACATGTAGATACTAAAACAAAATACTGAATATTAACAGACACTTTTTTGTGAGCCTCCATATGGTAATGAAATTCATATCTATCAAACTGTACATCAGATTCATATTCAGCCTCAAGAGCTATGAGATGCACAGCAGATTGCTGGAGCGATCCCACGAAAACAAAACAGGGTGGTAAAAGAGCAGGAGAAATCCGTCCGCCCCCCCAAAAAAAATCACATTCTGACAACATGTCCCACATTCAAATCTCCCCCCAAGGCGACGGATGAGAGAACATCTTCAATCTAAACCTGGAACAATAGCGCTTGTACGACACCGCAGAAATGGATTGGGAGTGCAAACACCAGAGAAACCACTGCCGGAAACACGACTCGCTATAAATACAAGACACTCGCCTCAGCTGCCAAGCTCATTTTTTTCTACCTCTCTCTCTCTTTTTCTCGCTGGCTCTCTTGTTGGGCTATGCATGGTTACATACAGTATATGATGTTCAAATACTGGGCAATCGGGAGAGAAATCGAGCAAGGGAGAGGGAGAGAGGAAGGGAGAGGAAGGGTGTGGAAGCGTGGTTTTTCATTTGAAGCCGCATCTTCATCTTCCTCTCTCTCTTAGCAGTGTGGGGGTGGGTTAGGGAAGCCTGGTACCAGGCCCCGTTGCTGCTTCTGGTGTGGAAGGTTTTCCCATATGTTCCAAAAATACCTCCCCACTCGCCCACCTCAGTCCCCAGCCGCCCATGCTCCTTGCTTCTCCAACAGGGATGGGTTAGAATTGCACTCAGCCCTCCAATCGTGACTGCAGAAGGCCCCGCTGTTTCATCAACTGTACCCCCAGACTCCCCCACACACATTGCACAAAAACACAGCCCCCACCACCTTGCCCTCTTCTCTGCAGGATCCATGTTCAACATCACTCTGACAGACTAAGTCCTAGCCCCTGTCCAGCTACCTGCCATTATCTAACTGTTTGGTGCCTTTCATGATAAATCCATGCAATGTCAAACTGAAATTATAAGCTTTGGCTACCCTTGATCAAAGCAGAACTTAGCAGAGTTAGAATTACTTTTGATTCAAACTATAGAATGCTGTAAGTCCAAGACAATTAATGGTATAGTAGATAACTGTAATTAAAATGAAAAAAAAATGCAACAAAGTCATTTATGATTTTTGTTTTTAAAGATTTTATTTGACAAGATACAGCAAACCCCTGGACACAGAGGCTCGATAACATCCTCTACATAAAATCCTTATATCACACAACGTGGGATCAATCACAAGCACCTTTGACCAGTATGAGTCAATAAGTATACAAATTCTTTATATTGGTTAGGATAGTCTAAAACTCGCTTCAAACCAAAGTCCTGCTCCCATATTGATTCTTGTTTGGCATGCTGCCCAAACTCTTATGCAATGGCAACACAATCAATCACTTGTCTGTGGAAAGGCATGATGAATGTTTGACCCCTTCAAGGTAATTAGCAATAGTAATAATAATTTTCTGTCACTGCTTTGATGCACAATCAACAGGAGGTAAAATAATAGACAGATCCAAACAAATAACTTGCAAAAGATGCATGAGAGGAAACAGATGAAGAATGTTAAGAGCTTGCAGCTAACAAAAGTAACTATGGAAACGGCCAGCTCTACATTGCACAAGCTTCCACGGCTCTTTCCAGAAATAAAAACTGTTGGGCTAAGAGCGAATCAGGTAAAGACAAAAGATCTCGGGTGAATCTATTAATAGTGGGCCTTACATAACATACACATAGGCCGATGTTGTGTTGAGGCAGCTTGGGTGCTAAACGGCAAGCTTCTAGGGGGCAAAGGGCCTGTGCTTGAGGGAACAAGGGGTGCAGAGGGTGGATCATGGATGGTGGGTACTATTTTAATGAAAGATAATCCAGTATAAAGACCTGTTAACTGATCAGATGGCAATGACAACAACAACAATGATGATGATGATGATGATGATGACGATGATAAAGATGATGACAACTCGGCCAAGTAGTGGTGCAAGGAAGGACGGCTTGCTGTTTCAATGACGGAAAGGAAAGGCTCTCTTGTGTCTTCGAATATGACCAGGTTCCCCTGGGAAGACAATGATGTCAGCATTGGAGCGCCACTGGCATCTGTGTTTCACCGACTACAGGGAGTAGTTTACATCAGCATGTAACGAGCAAATTAATAATTGTGAGTGTGAACAAAACATTAGCGAGTACATAGCCATCGGGCTCAGGGAATACACAGAGAAAAGCAAAAGCCTGTACGTCACATGTAGCGTTAGTTCATAGAGAGGTTGCCGATAGCCTTGCCTGGCCTCGTCTGGGGGGATTAAAAAACGATGTCAGAGCACAGGAGTTCCCCTCACATTATCATATCACCTCAAGATAAAACCACTGACATCTCCCTTGAAACACAGAGAATATTCAGGCGTATATATGTGTACACAACCTGTGTGAGGGAAGAAAAGGTAACTCGTGAATAGTGATTTCAGAGAAATACACCCTGCCACCATGTATTATATCCAAATGGATCCATTAACATAATTATCCACTTACGCTGCTTTAATGCTCAGTTGTTCTCTATTGTAAGTAAAATGAAAGCTGAGCCGTATTCAAAAGGGCTATTTTCAACACACAAATACCTTATTAATTAGCTCCCTCTAGCATAAGTTCCCAGTAATTACATTCTCGAGAGCAGTCAGTGCTGGAGGGGACTATTTCCAGCAACTATTAGACAACGTTACTCACACTCTGGAGATGTACAATGACTTCTACTATTTAAAAAAAACAGTTAAGTTCAACACTGGAATTCAGCAGTGGTCATTTTGACACTGTATCAACTGCATTTGTTGGTCCATTATTCGGTCACAAAATATTCAACATATTGCTCTTTGGAGGCTGTGATAAACTGAGATAGTATGCAAATGAACAGGCCCCTGACTCATCTGTTTATTATGCAGTCACATTAGTTAGCGCGGATGCTTTTTGGCTATTATCCCATCTCACCATGAAAAGAGGGTCTTGGGCGAGGGGGATGGATTGCGCAGCGAGTGCTTTAGTCACACAGATTGCCACACTCTTCAAAGGAATAAATGCATTTCCTGACTGCTGTTGCTCCGAGGTGTGGAATCCATTTCCTTTGAGAGAAATAGAAGGAAAAATACAGAGGATATGGCTCATCTCTGTCCAAATCCCATGATGATGTGCTTTGCTTTATAAGGTCATTGGGTCAAATCATGCGTATGATCTCCCGAAGACATTGATTTCACAGAGGTCCGACACATCATCCATTGGTAAACAGCGACTATACACATACAGCTGTTTAAACATTTGGCAAAGTCACTTTCTTAGTTGAGCATGCTCAAAAATGAATTCTGTCCTCAAATGAATTCTCAAAATGCACAATACACAGGCATTGGTTTATCCAGTGCACACAAGCTGCTATTAATAATTCCCATTAGTTTCCATTTCAATGATTACAATATTATCCATTGCCATAGCTTGTGAGGGGGAAAAAAGGTGTAGATACTGTTTGCCAATCTGGATTCACAGCCAGACTGCTACAGCTCTGCTTTCTGAGCGAATCACTATTTATAGTTCCGTAACCTTACTGCACAGCGCTAAGCCTTAAACTACACAACTGCACATCTAGCCTATTCAACAAAATCTTGGAGGTTAAAAAAAGAAAAAAACAGGGTCACACGTACACAAGCTGGGAGCCAGCATGACTGCTCTCTGAACCCAAACATTGGTTATGTTGTGCCGAAGTATAAATCAGAGCATACTGTATGCCCTGGCATGTGAACGTATGCCATTAAGTGTCAGTGAAAGAAGAGAAGTTGACATAAATGTCCTCCCATGCCTTTCGCTGTTCTCTAATTAAGCACCAGGCCCTCACAACAACACTGCTCCATGGAAACCAGGTGGGGAAAAAAGAAAGAGCTCACAGCATATTGACGTCAGCTCGTGGCCTTCGACTATGCAGTCTCACAAAAGGAGGACCAGGCAACTGTGCTTGTCGCGGTGTTCAGTCTGCTTCTGAATGACAGTTAGAGGGGCTCCGACACCCCTCTGCACCTCTGAACATTTGAGGAGTTTACTATTAAACACAGTATGAATTTAAAGGAACACTCCATCAAAAATGAACAGACTAGTTATGCTCATAATCTCACACATCCCAAAACTATAAACCATATTGTGCAAATTCATTTTATTTGAGAATTGTTGAGTTAAAGAGTTAAGGTGTGTGATGTCATTATGATGTATATTATTCCAGGAAGTATTAAATACAGCTCAGTGAAATTATGAAATAAAAAATAAAAAATCAAGTCTACATGCCTTTCCAGAAACTGTTAATTACTCACTAAGGCCTTTATATTTTTCATTTTCATCATTTCACTGAGATGTATTTCTTACTTCCTGGGAAAATGCTCAGTGCAGTCTGTAAATCTGAGTACAGTGAACATTTTTTTGTTTTGGCTCTATACTCCAGTACATTGGAATTGAAATAGAACATTGACTATGAGATTAAAAGTGCAGACTTTCAGTTTTAATTTGAGGGTGTTTACATCCATATCGGGTAAACTGTGCAGGAATTGTAGCCGTCTTTGTACATAGTACCCCCATTTTAGGGGACCAAAAGTAATTGTACAAATGAACATTAACTTAAATAAAGTCGTCATAATAAACAATTGGTTACAAATCCTTTGCAATCAACGACTGCCTGAAGTCTGCGACCCTTAAAGAGGCATTTAGCTGATTTTTAACCTTCATCCAATCGTTCTGTTGTCAGGAAGACACGTGATAATTAGACATTAAACTTGCCAACGTGTTCTGTGTCTCGAGTGCTGGGCCGCATCTGGGTGTAGGACAGACATCATTTAAAAAAAAAAATAAATAAAGTCAAAAGTTGGGCCTATGACAGTTGAGAAGAATTGAGGAAACCATGTCTGCAGTCCACTAGAGGTCTGCTCTATACCAGGTAACGCCATCCGGTGGAGTTTCTAAGAGGGGCTCTCAAAATACAGATCACGGTACGTTTTATGTCCAACTGTCACATCCTCCTCACAACAGAATGACAGGATTAAAGGATAAGGCCAGTGTAATTCTATGTTTTCTTATTGTCAGCATAGCCTACGAAAAGACCAAAACTTACAATGCATTTCTTCTACTCTCAATACTCTTCCTAATCTCTCCTGCCCTTAGAACCTCTAAACCAGGAAGCCATACATTCCTGTTGTACGCTAAAATCATTAAATACAGCTCGCAAACACATACTTCCAGTTTTAAATATTGCACAATTAATAGAATACATTTTAGCATCACTGCACATTTCATTCATTTTGCCCCTTTTGGTCAACCAGTTGATTTAGATGCCTCAAAGATCAGATAAACGGAGATGTGGTTCCAGTCAGTTTTCGCCACTGTATTAAGGCTCACCATACTTAAGTCACTACGGTCAGCCATTGATTGCGTTTGAAGAGATTATTAAGAGGCCCGTCTTTTACTTTCCAAGATACATCCTGACTTTATTTTTTTCCTCTCAGTGGAGGCAACAGTTGAATAACATTCCATTTATCTATATCAAACATTTAAAAGTGAGACAAAAGCAAGAGGTTTAAATCATTTATTGATTCCTAAGATAACAAAACAATGCCACAGTCAGATTTCATGTTCCCTGTCAGTCAAACCCCAGGTTGTGTGTACAAAATACTTCTGCTTTCGGAGGTGCAAAACATTATAAAAGCTGAGCAACATTGGACAAGCTATATCCATTTGAAAGACTGGGATCCAACAGTTTAATTTAAAAATAATGAACTCTTAAGACAGAAGGGAATTGAAGAGACACAACAGCATAAAGACAAAAATGGCACCGTAGAAGACAATGGCCCTCATTTATTAAACAAGCTTACAACCCAATTTAATCTGTAATTTTTCCTGCTAAAATCATCACGGCAATTTTATCGTTATTATATTTGTAAGATTTTCCTCACTTCTACATTGAAAGCATGTTTATTCCTTTAGGGAGGTGGACAATGGCTTTTCTTCATGGAACAGAAATACAAATGACAACATATTCCTATATGCAGTATTTATCTCTCACACACCATTTCTGCTACTTCAGTCTGTGACTATTTCATTTTTACGATCAACAAGTCTCTGACAAGTGATTATTAAATCTTATTGAAATTAAGTATAATAGGCTGGCTTAATATTTGATTTGCAAAAGAAAAAAAGAAAATTGTTTCGTTTTAGGGGATAAAATATGGCAAGGATGCTCCTAGCTGCAGTGTTGTGAGAGATGAGAAGTGGAGCATCGCAGTACTAGGCAGTGCTCGACTCACAGCAAACAACCAGAACATGCACCACTCTACAAACCAGTCTGCCTGTGAAGACTCCATTTACTTGATAGGATGAATGCATGGAACCTATGGACAGGGCCGCAGCAGAATAATTGTGTGATTATATGAGACGACTGAAATTATATTTGACTCAGATAAAGTGAATGCCTGGTAAATAGCCTAAAGCTCTGTGCAGGAGAGGTAGTGAAGAGGTCAGATGCCGTTGCAATGTGTATATAAACCCTTCTAAGTTTATCAATGCGCATTTCCCTCGCTCCAGCGTTATCATCTTAATGTAGCACAGTGAGCAACGTGGATCTTGTTGCAAAGCCACATACGACTTCACCAAATCTGGGTTGGATTTAAGCTGAATGAGACAATTACATCGTTAATCTCAATAATTTGTGAGACAATAATTACAAAATCAAAATTACAAAAATGAACACGTTTCATGATCGTAGCAGCTTCATTTATGGATTTCACTGGACGGCATTGCCACATTTGGATATACTTCTGTGCTCTTGAGAATGAGCCTTTCACATTGGACCCTGCATATCAAAAGTTTTATAAATCAAAAGAGACTTATTGCTTATGATCATCCAAGTGCTTGAATTAGGGGTTGTTTCATTTCATAGCATTCTCATGACACATCACACCTTTCCCACCAGCATGGCGCGACGCCATAAACACAGCTCATTGGCCACAGTTGTCATTTAACGAGTATCATCTGTCATTTCACCTATTGTTTGCCTACCAAGATGACTGCGATGATGATGTAACGGAACACTATGGATAGGGACATCATAAATGAGAGCCAGTCTCTTCGAGAACTTGAGATGAGGCATCATAAATGAGCGCCAATCTCTTGAGAGAACTTGAAATGAGATCAACAGTATCAGTACTGTTCAGCCATCATTAAAACAGTCAGGGCTGACCAGCCAGTGAAGGGGTGGCTTCCTTGGCCCCTACCAGTGCTGTCATTGTACTGTTCCCAGATATACCCTGTCTCAGTGTACTGTCTGTAAACATTGTTGATGATATTAGTCCTGAGTTCCTCATAGAGGGCAGCTGCCTTGTCCTGATATGGACCCTCTGTGTTGCCGTAGTGGTGCAGGGCCCTGACCGCCAAATAATTTATGTTGATCCAAATTGGTCCCCTCCAGTAGGGGGCATCGTGTTCTGTGTTTCGCTTCATGTACAGGGGATCAGCCCTGGAGAGTGAGCGCAGGCCGTAGGGTGTCCACAGCTTATCAGAGTCTCTCATATCCCGAAGGATGTGTTCTAGTTTGGGAGAGTCGGGTTTGAGGATGTGCAGCAGGAAGGGGAACAAGCTAACGTAACCCAAAGCATTAACGTACTGCAGCTTGGGGGCCCGGCGGACCGAGCGCACCAGGCGCGCCACGGGGAACTGATGGCGGGGCTGTCCGGGAGGCACGTATACCTTCTCCTGCTGCAGGGACACGGCCTGGGTGTGGTTGCCATAGTCACTGAAGGCACGGAGCTGGTCTGACCAGTGGAGCTCGTTCAGCAGGTTGTTGTCACTGAGCACTTGGTGGGTCTGCTCATAGTCCTCGTGGGGCTCGCCTAGGAGCTTAGCTATACTAGCCATGATGCCTGAGGCCAGCGCCATCCAGCAGTGTAAATCCACATGCCGCTCATCTGTCGACGGGTGAGAGGCCCGCGGATAGTCATCCAGCCCGGACGTCAAGGTCTTGGGGTTGAGGAACAGGTTGGTGTCCTTGTCACGTCCGCGCCAGCGGTAGGAGTTGGGTAGGGGTCCTGACTGTGTAGTGTTATACCAGTCAAACCAGGTTTTGAGCCTGGGGTAAAGCCTCCGGAGGAAAGGCAAGGTCGGTTGAGATGACGCAGCGTCTGGATTAGAAGACAGCTGTTCAACGAGCTCCTGAAGAGCCAGAAAGAGAGTCGGTGGGTTGGCGTTCTCATTTCGCTGCACCACAAACTCAGCTGGGACCTTGCTGCGGGCCTCATCTCCGAGGATCTGCTCGCGGGGAATCCAGCCCTCCATATTGATAAGGTCCAGCCAATGGGCAGTGGCTTCCCGTGTCACCTGAGGGTCCCACTTGCTCAGCAGCAGCTGGTGAAAGCCCTCATCCCAGAGGAACCCCCTGGGGAAGAAGGAGCGAGATGGAACTGCTGTGAACAGAGCCCCTTCAGGGTACAGGAGAGGGTACTCGTTGTAGATTGACTGGACCACCGACTGGCCATAGAAGTAGCCCATTCCACCCAACATGTTGCTGAGTGCTGCCTTGCCAAATTTGACCTGAGCCTGGCTGAAGCCTTTGCCATCAAGGCCAAAAACCTTCTGGAATTTGGCATCAAATGCAGCTTTCCTCTTCTCCAGCTCCTCAGTCATGGTTGACCCCACCAGCTGGTTGGGCCTGCTGCGGAAACTTCCGGACTCAAACAGTACCTCAATCTGGAACGGTGTCTGGACAGTCACCTGGTGAAGCACAAAATCACTCTCCTTCCTGGGGTCAGCAGGTTTCTGCTGGTGTTGATGACGAGGAGGCTTGTAGGTGTCCACAGCGATGTACTGCCTCTTTTCACCAGAGGGAGCGCTGTAGAGAAACCTGTGGTTGAGACTGTTCTTCACAATATCAGTCAGTTTCTCCAAGCCTGGAGTGACAGTCTGAAGGTAGTTGTAACTGGGAAGAGAGGAGAAATCATTGTTAATCACTATGGACATCACTATCTGTTCTCTGATGCTGTCCCTGCTCCCAAAGCCTTTTCTCAAACCCTTCTTTAATGAGTGTAACTGTTTCCATTTGGTTTGGTCATCTACTCTCAAACGAGTAACACTAACTATGCTAGCTCTGCCTCTTAAGACTTGATGTGGTAAATGCAGTGGTACAATTAGAGCATATCATAATCCTTTGTCGTATGGTGCACTGGAGACTCCAGCTGGAGGTTGGACACCCACAGGTCATACAAAGCATCAATAAACTCAAAAACTGTACTGTAAACTCCCACCTAACTCTAGTCATATCACAGTACATATCAGTTTCACCACCAATCTGATTTCACTCTTACAATTCATATGATGATTGCATACCTTTGCGTTTTTTTCTTTGTTACTCTTCTCAAGTCTACACTGGCTTTCGTGAAATATGTCAAAGACATCGGTGCTCCCTCTGAATGTTGCTTCAGTCATTTGTATGGCCCGCGACTCATCACATTAGGGATTGGGGACTCTGCTCTGAAGGACGAAGGATCGTGCACCAATACACTGAAACTTAACTGGCCATCCTGTGTTGAGAACATCTTCAAGGTTTTTTTTTTAATCAAGCTATTTCAATATATTCCTTTCCCAGCTGTCATTTCCTTCTTTAATCTATTCAAGCAATAACTCACCCCCCCCCCCC
>OMKL01097021.1:4745-15105 GCA_900302295.1 Parasudis fraserbrunneri | reverse complement strand
CACACACACACGAGGGTGTTCAAATCACATTTTGCACATGCACAGTATCTCTTTTCTTAGTCTCTCACACTCACACACACACACACACATATAAACACACACATTCGCACACACCCACACTGTTTTTCCACATTCACTCTGACACTCACACCACGTACACACTCACGCGCCCTTATCATCTTACAGCCGAGAACCTGTCGGCTGTATGGGGGTGTGTGTGTGTGGGGGGGGGTGTCTTACCATTTCTGGACCAGTCTAATGGAGGGTTGGCTGAGCAGGTTGTCAGGCAGCAGGTTGACCTCTCTCATGGTGTTGGCCAGTCGAACCGGCAGCTCCTTCCTCAGGAACATATAGGAGGTCTTCTCACATGCATTCTCCCTGCCTGAGAGACACAGCCAAACTCATTAAAGGTCCTCTCCACTCAAAAACATGGTTTTGTTTCATGGTGAACTCCTCTCGGAGGCCATGACTTTGACTATACAGATTGTTATTTGTGCAGAACTCGTCGCCAGAGCACCTTTTTCCACATTCTTCCCCTGGAGAGGGAGGAGCTTCTCTGTACTTCCCTGAAATCCAAGTTGCAGGTGTGATGTCGCTGACAGGTCGAACCAATCATGGTCCAGTATGTGGTAACTTGACACCTTTAGCTTCAGCATACACAGAAAGCTGAGTATGTATTGACACTGTCTTGAACGAATAGATGCTGCTGACTTGGAATTCCAGGTAAATATCAGTGGGTGCTTGTTGTCAATTTGCATATTCATAGATCCTTGCATTCTCAATGAGGGTAAAGGTGTAGAGATGCCGCTGAGCCATTTTCAGTAGTTTATTGAACAATTTGGTGGAAAAAACACCATGCCCAATGTTCTATTTCTTTACAGATATCTTTGTTATAAGGATAATGAGCAAGCTAAACAGTTTTGTGCTTAAAGATGTATTATTTATTCAGTTTGGGAGTTCAGCTACAGGAAATAAAGAGACAATGGCGGAAGTGGGCGGGACGTATAAGGTGAAGAGGATGTCTTCTCACAGGCATTGTCCCTGCCTGAGAGACCAAAGTCTTAAGTATCTATCAAAGTTACAACATCAAAATGGGGTCTGGGACTATTTTAAGGCCTCTGGGGATTCCTTTTTTACTCACTGGCACTAAGCAACATATTTTCTAAAACTCCTCTAATTGGCTGGGAGCCTGGAAACATGAGCCTGTTGAACTTTCTATCAGGAAGCACCGGGTGCAAGTAGGGGTGCAACCAGGCCGATACCAGGCTCAGGATACCAGGCTCAGGATACCAGGCTCAGGGTACCAGGCTCAGGATACCAGGCTCAGGGTACCAGGCTCAGGGTCTCAGGCTCAGGAACCCAGGCAGTACCCGAGAATTTCCCTCATACTGAAGTCCAGTAAATGGTAAATGGACTGCTTTTTATATCAGTACCAAGAGACATGTATAACATGTCAGAAATCAAAGCAAAGGAACCTTTTGGCACATAGAAGCACGTTAGATGTCTCGAATGGAGAACAATGGTCCCAAATGAGTTCTAACCAGTAACAGTAACAGATCAGATCGGTGCTCTGTGTTGGACCAATGTTCAGTACTGGGAATTGTTGTTGGCACTCGGCAGTGGAAAAAAGAAAAAAGAAAATGGGATCTGTGCATCCCTATTGGTGATAGCCATGATATACGGTGTTTCCCATGCATAGATTTATTTGTGGTGGCACACCGCAATATCAAACAAAGGCCCACCACCACAAATACATTTTCCCCGAACGGACACAATAACACATTGATAAGGTCTCGTCCTGCAGGCTTTCCACTGCTCGACTGCGTCACGTTGCCCGTCCCGGCCTGCCACCATCACAAATAACCTAAGAGGTGAAACGCTGCTATAACTCTTTCTACGTAGATGGAAAGAGAGAGAGAGGGAGAGCGGTGATGAGGGAAGAGGTGAAACAACTGGAGAGATGGTGTGTTTACATTGTGTGTTTAGAATTTCGAGCAGGGAAGGGACACACACACACACACACACACACACACACACACACAAGTAATAAGCCTCCATTTCTCATTCCGAAGCTAACACTCGGCCATTTCACATGCTTTAATTCAGCCCATGTTGATTCAGTGGATACTGGAAATAAGGACAGAACATGCTCTAACTTGTTCTCTCTCTCTCTCTCTCTCCCTCCCTCTCTCTCACTCTCTCTCTCTCTTTCTCTCTCAAGCACAGTTTGTTGCGTTCTCTAATGGAGACTCTCAGGTTCAACCAACCACAGAAGGAGATGCGAGTAATAATGGGAGAGTCTCGGAATCTCAGCTCAGTACACAACACAGCGCGAAGAAAAAAACGCAATTACATACACCCCGTGTTACAGAAAACCTGTTGAACTCGCTTGTGAAACTTGTGAAAGCACTGGCTCATGTGAAAGCACCGAGAAGTGAAGCACGGAAACAGAATTTCAGAGAACCCTATGTGTGACTTCAGGGCTCCACAAGAAAGGATAGGAGAGAGAGATAAGGACGGGATGACTACAATGAAATCTTCCAATTATAGCTCAGGAGTATGAGAATGACAGGGTAGAGCACAGTGGACCCATACATAGTTTTACAACAACAACTGATTGGGCATATTATTGTGTAGGCTAACAGGATAACATTCATCTTGTTCTACAGTGTAGCCTGACGTCGTTTTTTTTAATTTTTTTTATCCAACATGTCTATTCTTCAATGAACTTGAGAGGGCTTTGGGCTTCATATGATACTTCCAGAGAATAATTTGGGGACCCATTTTAACCTTCCCAAGACCCTACGTGTGGGTCCCGACCCACACTTTGAAAAACACTGATCTAGCATAATAAGAGGAAGTATTCCAACATGTGTGGTTAGGTCATAGTCGCTTTCAGTTGAGTCAGCATCGGGGAAGGGTGAACCTCAAGTCTGGAAATGTGGCAATCTAAAGCGACCTCCAGCCTACCAGGGGTATGACACATACACACTTAAACTACACCCCCATTCATTATTATGGGGGTGTAGTTCGGCAGAAAATAGTTCCTACATGAAACTGCTCACAACAAGGTCTGTGGATTATCTTGAGTATCTAGGTCATGATTTCTGGAGAGAGGCATTGCTTTTGAGTTTTTCAAATGTATTTTTTTGGCGCTTTGAGCACCACAAGCCAAGTGCCATTCAACTCCATTATAGTGAGGGCAGATATCTCTATGGCAGATATCTCCAAAACTAGGCAAATCACACAGAAACAATCTGGATGGATAGATATTACTCAGAGTAAGGGGGAAAATATGTTTTTTGTTGTTGTTATTTATTTATTTTTTCAATTTGGGCGAACTGCCCCTTTAAAAAGCCTCTTGAAATTAGCAACTGAGTCTGGTACTTAAAGGGAGGCAGTTCCAGATTCTTTGGGCAACAACAGCAAAAGCACGTCACTTTTTGACCTTTTGATGATTATCAATTATAGGACACAGGATATTTCAGGTCATACTGTGAACGTCAAGTTTTGTCCCAGGTCCTGGCAATATTTAGAGTAGCCATATCTAAACAAAGAACAAAATACACCAGCAGAGTAAGCAGCTTTTTCTCCTTACTGTACATAAATATTTGAAGAAACTTAAGAAGTGTAACTAAATAATGCTTACGTTAGTGCAGAAGGAAATGGATTATTACATGTATCATGTACTCTACAAGTGTACTGTGTACTGCTGTAACTCCTCCCTCGGTATCAGTTGCTTTTTCAAGGGGAATGTCACTTGTAGGTTAATCTTTGAAATGTGTCATTCTCATGCCCCAGTCTTTATTAACCCTTTCAGGCGAAAGTTGTTTTTTTAATGTCTTCTCAGAATTCAATTTTAGGATTAGAAAAGTCAGTATCAATTGTGACATCATCGTGCTATTGGCCTAGCAAGCTGGAATTTTAGCTACAATTTGACCTAACTGGTGTGCGCTCCAAATCTGATCAAAGCGATTGATTGCTTTGAGCATCACAAACTGAGTGTCCTTCTGCTCCATTGTATTGGAGAGGAGGCAGATATCTTCACAGCAGATATCTCCACAAAACTCTGGATGGACAGACAGAATTGTCGACATTCCCCCTCCCACACAGAGCTGTGTGAGCAAGGTTAGGAAAACTACCATTCCATACCAAAGATTATGAATATGATAGTGTATTTGCATATATTTTTGCGACCCACAACCCAAAACCATCTCACGACCCCCTGGGGAGGGGGGGGTCCTGACTCCCAGGTTGAGAACCGTTGCCCAAAGATAATGAATGATATCCTGTGACACATCATGTGGCATAATATTACACTTGCCCCACTGGCCTTTGGTATGAGAGAAGTTGATATGTACAAGACTAACCCGTTGTTGCTTCATGTAAACAAGTGTTGAGCCCACGGTACATCCTGTCCACAGCTGTGAATACAAATTAAGTCACATCTCGCTGATCACGCTTAGTCAGAGATGGATTAAGAGAAGCCTTCTGGGGAGAGCCGACACGGCCACGAGTCCGCAGACGTGACAAGTGTCAGACTCACTGTCATGATCTGTTGCATCTCCCATTTCAGAGTCTCGAGGCTATTAAGGAGTCTAATTTTGGTGTTTTATTTGTTTATTAAAATAAGCATGTGCTGTCCGTCTGCGTTTACAGAATACTCAAGAAATGTTCAATATCAGTTGAAACCTGTGATTGGCCTATAAACAAACAGCATTGCTCCGTGTGTGGAACCGATTTCAAATACCACATCATATCATAAGAAAGTATTATGTTTCATCACCATGGTAGCTTGTTGGTTGCCTACGATAAAACCAACATTACTTTGTAGGCACACGGCAGTTCAAACTGATGAGACTTTGAGCAAACATGCTGTCAACAACAAGGCCCTTGACTCTTATCCTTGATCAGCAACAGATCATTTCTACCGAGGAGAGAGACAGGATTACAGAAGATGACAGCCCGAGACTGGTCCTCGACTCACCAAAATCCAAAAACTGTTTGATAGAGAGCGGAGATGGTGAAAACCGAGAATAATACTCGATCTTCGGGTTGGCGTTTTTCAGAAGAGACAAAAACGTCCTCATCGTGAAAACTTGATGATGTATCTGTCCGTCAGAATGAAATAAAAAACACCGGGGACCCCTTCCTCATCCAATAATAACAGTGACAGGGAGCCGCATTATTCTATGTCAAAGTCCGCATGTGACAATGGGTTCCAGTCTAGACGGGTCACAATATTGTACATTTTCACAAGGTTAACTGATAGAAAAACAAGCCTATTCTCCCGAGGCTTTCCCGTTGCAACATTGTTGCATATTCACGGAATGAGTAGGCTACACTGCGAACCGCCAGGCGCGAGTCAACCGCACTTGACTAGGACTGCTGATGCTCCACTGTGATTGGATTAAAACCCAGAAGTAAAGAGGATATCGAATAGCGCAATTGGAGGGATGGTACCCTTCTACATAATTCTGTGGATGGCGTACGTGCCAGTCATTGCCCACATTGACCTGTTGCTTAGAGGCTATTATGATTTATACAGTTCATTATTCATAACACTGATTGATACATTAAAACATTTTCCTTATTATATAGTATTTGATATTGCATTCAATAATTTATATTTTGCGGCAATTATTGAGGCTTGACATTATACAGTTGTAATAACGCTACATGGTTTCTACTTTGCAGTTTTGTTGCATAACGGTAGTCTACTAAGCTATGTTAAATGTATGTGTAAAGGAATTGTTCTTGACATAGGATGGCACGTTTGGAAAACTTGCAGTAACTCGGTCAATTACTCTGGATTATAGGATTATATGATTATATTTTAGTCCAAATTATTAAAGATCCAGTACAATGATTTTTTTTAGTACATTGTGTACTATCAGGAAATACAGGAATCAGATTGGGAATCTCAAATGGCTTGATTTTGTTTATATCCAGGGGGATAGAGTCATTGTCATAGTCATCATTTTCACAACAACAACAACAACAACAACAACAACAACAACAGTTCTAACATTTTGGGTAATGATATATCACCATACCTTCTGTTAAAAAATGCAATGAGATTGAAAAACACGATTTTCATTGTACTTAATCTTTACGTGTTTGTTTATCTAACAACTGTAAGTTGCCATGTTTTAAAACAAACATCCACCGCCGCAGTTGAGAGCATATGTTCTCATCAGCTGGACTTCCCACAGTGATTGACATCAAGACTAAGATGGGACGTTTTTATGGAAGCAGGATTTACTTTAATGAGCACCTAATTGTCTGCGCATTTCATACAGTCTAACGTTATGCTTATTATTGCTGTGTTTACAGTCCATGCTTATGCATATTGTGCCATGGCCTAACAAAAAAAGACTTTACATTGATCTCACAAATTACCATTTCTCCAACGAAAACACGGAAGATTGTGGATCTGCGGGTCTTTACTTTCTATGGTTATAATGACCTGTTAAAATTGCGACTCCCCCTGTAACTGTATTGTATTATCAGTTCTGTTGTGACTTGGTTGTGTGTGTCTACCGCTGATTCCTACTGCCACCTAGCTGCATGGGCCTGCTACTAATAGAAGAATGACCCTCGCGTAGGCTTCCACCCTCTACTGTATGTAAATCTCTTTGAGGCTACGCAGCAATCTCACAGACTGACAGGGCAACTGGCCAAAAGAATGGAAAACAACAAATGAAACAACACAGATCAAGCTGTTGGATGTTTAAAATGCTCATATTTTACAAACGGAGGACGGTACATAATACAATTTCCGATAATACATTATTTCCATGGTAACAGCAGAGAATAGAATGTGAAGATAAAAATACAATCAGTCTTGCATGACAGTTATGTAACACTGCCTCATGTCTGGGTCAAAGTAAGGCAAGGGACAGGTAAGGCTGTGATATGGGAAAAAATAAATATAATATTCAGAAGGACGTTGTATATCACAATATCTGCTTTGTTTATGGAAAATCACATGTTCAATAATCAATAATAAGCAGGGTAATGGGAAAAGCGACACATCATTTTCAATATCTTAGAAATCGCTTTGTGAAAAATATGACTTCTCGTTGATTTAAGAAAAAATGTGTCTCACAATTCACAATATCCCCCCAAAAAGAAAATCCCTCGATACGATAACACAGATAAGACGATGAACGGTAAATATTATCGGCACATATTCCCCAGCCCTGGGTGACGGCATAAATAAACTCCCTCTGACAAATATTTCGGGTCTTTTCCACTCAAGAAAATTACACTGCATATTTTCCCCCAGAAGGCACAGGCCGAGGTCAAGTAAATCCTAGTTGATCCCGCAGGATAAGATGCGTGTGACAGGTGTGTGTGCGACCCGTCGGTCCACCAGAGATGCGCGTACAGCTTTGGAGAGGGTCGGCAAATCTGTGACCCAGAGCAGAACAGCCCCAACAGATCGTACGGCAGGGCTCTTCAGTTTTAATACACGTTTACCTACATAATCTGCAGAGGATTTCTCACAAACGCAGATGAAAACACAAGGCCTTGAGCTACATACACACTCGCGCACACACGCACGCACATGCACACGCAAGTGCAAACACACACTCGACATACACACACACACACGCACGCACACGCATGCACACACACAAGCACTCACACACATCATATACAAACATACACGTGCTCACCCTCACACACACCCACATACGCTTGCGCACACACACACACACACACACACACAGACACACACACACACTCCTCTCATGTGCTCTCAGGCCCTGAGATCATCTTCTCAGTGTTGTCGTTGTCGTCGTGGTCATCTACAGGCAGGGGGTCGTACTGCCGCCGGTACAGCAGACGTGTTACCAAGGTGATGATGAACATCTCTAGGATCAACAGCTGCTGATTCATCACTAGATTGATAGATAGATAGATAGATAGATAGATAGACAGATAGATAGATAGAGAGGTTGAGAAAGAGGGGAAAATGATATGAAGTCAGGAACAGCAGGGGCAAGATATTCTAGAGAGTGGAGATGATAAGGCTCTACAGAGAGACACTCTTGGTGGATGGTGGATGATTGTCTAAATGTTTGGTGGATGATTGTCTAAAAGTTTCGTGGATGGATGGATAATTGGTGAGAATATCAAGGAATAAATTACTAATTTAATTAGAGAAGGCATGGATGGATGGATGATTGTCTAAATGTTTGGTGGATGGATGGATGGATGGATGGATGGATGATTGTCTAAATGTTTGGTGGCTGGATGGATAGATGATTGTCTAAATGTTTGGTGGATGGATGGATGGATGGGTGGGTGCATAATTGGTGAAAATATCAAGAAATTACTGATTAATTAGTGAAGGCATGAATGAATGGATGGATGGATAGATGGATGGACAGAGAGATGGATGGATGTTGACTCACAGTATCCTCGTGCCTGAGAGGAGAAGGGCGGGGCACAGGCGATGGTTCCCCTGAGAGCCAGGATGTTAATTATGGCTGTCTGTAGTTGACTCAGGACCAGCACCAACTAGACACACACACACATTTCAATCGTTTATTTAAGTCCACATACAATTACTGTACAAACAAGCCAGGGACACGAGCCGTGTAAATGTAGTTAAGATATTAAGAGACCTGTCAGCTATATATGTGCTCAATCGACAGCCAGGTTGAAGCATGTAACATGCATGGGCAGATGGCAGGATAACATACAGCATCCGCTTCCAGGAGAACACACACACACACACACACACACAAGCCACTGAACACTGGAAAATCCTATAAAAATTATGGTAGCACTATAATTTGAAACAATATTTGAGTCGGGTATTTACTTAAACCTAGAGCTGTCGGGACATATGTGTTTTTATGCATCCCCATAACAGTGTGTAAACACACTTATACATGCGTGTACAACTACACACATGCACCTGCATGTGTATGTTTCCTAAAGCACTGTGATGACCTAAGACTGGACCTAAGACCTGAGGAGGATCTTTCGGGATCTAAACGTCTACAAATAAAAAAATTAAAAAACTATTAGTGAGCTCAAGACAGTGTGAGTGATCTTCTCTCTTATTTTCTCTAAGTGGTTTCTCTCTGACGCACCTGCTCCTCAGGTGCAGAAGTATTCTTCTTATGGGTTGATAATACAATTAAGTAACAATTAAGCTCTTCACGGACACCAAGGTCATCATTAAAGAGAGCAACTGCATGATAACAAATACACACAAAATCTAACAGCCTGTAACAGGTTAAGAAAGTAAAGTAAAGTAAAGGTCGGTTTTTAGAAGCTTCTTAAAATTAGCTACTGATTCAACCAGTCTGACACTTACAGTCTACAGGTCAGTGCTTACAGCAGGGGGAGGTGGTGGTTCTATGTGCGTGTCCAGCATTCACTGTTGAAATTTCGAATACAAGAGTTGTGCGTGTGACTGTCCATTGATTCATTTTATTCAAGTCAACGCTTGTGTTCTAATGACCTCACCCAGGGTGTGTCACACCTTGCCTGGCACGCATTTCCTTAGCCAGGAGCAACAGATTTACCAAGAACAAGGTTTTATATGACTCACATCATAACCGGAGTCGGGGAATATATCCATACATTATCCATACACCCCCCCCACCCCAGCAGACATTTTGACGTGTCACAGGTGAATAAACACAGCTGTAGGTTCCATTTAGGTGTGCCAGTGAGCCACACTAGTGAGTTGATCCCTGGCACTGGCACGCCTTAATGGAACGGACTCCATATTAACGTTATTAGTTACAGCTGTGTTGACCCACCGATGACACATTAACATGTCTGCTGTGGAAAAAAGGTCTATCGCAACATCTTGAGTACACGTTACATATCGTCCCCCTGCTCTAGAAATAAATGAATAAACAGCTCGCACACCGCAGGGCTCCGATGTCCACTTATTTATTCACTCATTTATTGCACCACACTGATGAAGAGTGATGAAGAGCTGTTGTGCTCGAAACATCACCTTTGGTACAGTAAATAAGTGGACTCTGGAGCCCTGCGGTGTGCGAGCTGTTTATTCGTCAGTTTCATGGTTTGCTCACTTTCCCGCTCAGCACCTGCCCTCGTTGGTTCGGATGTGCACGTGTAACTCCCGTTTGTATCCCCCTACTCTAGGCTCCCATTTTTTTCACTGTGCGTGATAAAGCAGAAAACAACAAGAGTTACCTGGTACATGGCGTACTTGGGGATGATTTTGAGGCTGCGCAGGGCGGTCCTCAGGTGCATGAACATGATGGCCACGGGCCAGAGGGCGATGATGGTCAGGATGCCCACGAACGGACCGATCCAGATAGATGCACTTGTGATGGACAACTGTGTGTACACAAAC